>CM019173.2:16996965-17025906 GCA_009739505.2 Apolygus lucorum
AAATAACCGTCTATACTAGGTTGATGATGGATTCTGTGGACAAAGCTTTGTAAACGCAGTGGCTGCATAACGGACGTGGTACCAACTAGCAAGTATTTACAAGAACTTCGCTTCCTCCTTCTCTCTAATATAATAAGAGAGTCATTATTGACTATTTGTTGAAGTGATCAGTGACCAGGTGAGAAAAACTTACTAATCGATCATAGACCCTTTCAAGTTTGAGGAGTGCGTAGGGAGGCTACAGTTTCCAAAGATTTGAATTTTGGAAAACGTCCTTTCACTAAGCAATTTCAATATGTTTATTCAGTTGGGAAACTTGGAGGGCGTGCTCACAAAAAACATAATAGTAAGAAAATTAGATATGGAAGACACACAAGGAAGCACTGCTGTGAAGCCAACGAAACAACAAATCTGGTTAAACAAACAATTTGGTTCACAATCACTATAATAACCCTTAGTGAGTTCTCAACAATTGCCCCTCAGTTACCTGATTTAACCTTAATTTACATCACAGAGAGCTTATACAGGGTGTTTCACGAAAAGGTTACACCCCCCTTCATTTCCGCAAAATACAACGTAAAAAATTCCGACCAACGCTATTCTTCGTGATTTTTTGTGAGCATCTCAAGAAAAATACTTTTGCGCAAAAAAGTTGCGCGCAATCGTGCGCAATTGACACTAACTTCATTTTTTCAAATGGAACCCCCCCTTTTTATTACAGATTCGGATTCTACGTCAAATTTCATGAGATATTCATACCCACATCGATTTGTTTTATTGCGCGCAACCTGGCTTTTTGAACGCTCTAAGTTGCGCAAAAATTAGGTTTTGGAAGTTGCGCAAAAATTGGCCCTAGTGTGGCACATGTTTTTTCATCATTTTTAACGCTGAATCACAGGGTGTCATCCGTTTTGAGAAAAACCAAGATTTAAGATGAAAAATTAACATTTCTTTCACGAAAACATCAGTTTTGATGTCGAAATCATGTTTGTTTTTTATTTTCTCACCTCCTTTTGAACCACGGGCTTGGGGCCGTCTACGGTGGAGTTAAAAATAAAAACTGACAGCATGATCACGCTTGAACTGAATAAAATTACCTAAAAACTCATAACGATTTAAAAGAGCGATTTTTTCACTAAAAATAACCGAATTTTTGGCCGCTATTTTGAAAATTCCAGTCAAATTGAAAAACGGATGTCACCATGTGATTTAGCGTTAAAAAATGATGAAAAAACATGTGCCACACTAAGGGTTCCCCAAAACCTAATTTTTGCGCAATTGTGGAGCCCAGGTTGCGCGCAATAAAACAAATCGATGTGGGTATGAATTTCTCATGAATTTTGACGTAGAATCCGAATCTGTAATAAAAAATGGGGGGTTCCATTTGAAAAAATGAAGTTAGTGTCAACTTTTTTGCGCAAAAGTATTTTTCCTGAGATCCTCACAAAAACTCAAGAAGAATTGCGTTGGTCGGAATTTTTTACGCTGTATTTTGCGAAAATGAGGGGGGGTGTAACCTTTTCGTGAAACACCCTGTATAGTCACAGGTGAAAGGGAGCTTGAATCCCATTGGTAGAGAAAGTGAAAGTCATACCCAATCAGATAAGTGAAAGGAGAATCCTATTGGCTCAGAGAAGTGAAGGGACCTGGGAGGATCATCAAATGCCAATCAAGGCAGACAAAGTGAAAGGGAGCTCAAACATTGGTGAGGGTAACATTGTGGTGGGGGAAACTAAGCTATTGCAGGAATTACCCATCAACGGTGAAACATGTTGAGGGACCACCTCATTCCGACATTTACCAGACCTATCACTCTTAAGAATCTCGAACTTTTCAAGCACATCCAACATACCTCCCTTCTGGCAAAAATGAGGAAATTCTATGTACTGACCGCTTGTTAGATCAAAACTAAAGTTATGATTGGATTCTCTTAGGTGATTCGCAGAAGCAGAATCACCTTTGCTATCCCTGAAATCCTTCTCATGCTCTTTTATTCTTTCCCTAAATTTCCTACCAGTTTGACCACAATACTCAAGCCCACAAGAGCATTTCAGCTTATAAACCCCACTTTTATCTTGAACGCTAATTTTATCTTTAACAGAACCCAACGAAGCTTTAAGATTATTTTTATTTTTAAACCCTACTTTGAAACCTCTAGATGATAACATTTGCCAATTTTGTCAGAAATCTTTCCATAATAAGGTATACTTATCCACTTTTTCTCTTCTGCTACAAACTTCTTTAGAACTTCTTTCCTAAGAACCTTGTTCCATATGGAATTAATGAGACATCCCCCATAGCTGTACTCTTGATAATAGTTTTTTCTTTAGATACATTTTGATCACTCATTGGTATTTACAAAGCTCTATTGATCATACTATGGAAAGCAGCATGTTTATGAACCAAGGAAACTATTATGATGAGAAATTGTCCATTTTTGTGCCTCCCCTGCATTTTATTAGCCGTCTATTCATTCTAACAAATCGAATTTTCGTTACAGATATAATGGAGAATGATTCTCTCTTTCTGAATCTCGACGACGTCGGTGACCAAGTTTATGAAAATCTCTCCGAAGACGTCTCAATTTCTGAAAACTTCCTCTCGGCGTTGCCCGAAAACATCGAAGACTTTGATGAAACCAAGATCGACCAACTTCTTCAAGCCGTTCGAGCTCAGTACGCTCAGCTGGAAGAAGAGAACTCCAGACTCCTCCAACTGAGTAATTTGATAAAATCTAAAATCGAAAATTGCATCAGAAGAGAAGTCACACCTTTCAGCTTTCCCCTGGATTTGAATATCAAACCAGAAGCCCTGGGAGATGAGGAGGAGTACGAAGAAGACAGTGAATGATGTAAATTTTACTCTAGTAGCAAATTCTTTAATCGATACTACGTTCCTTTTTTTATACCCTATTGTGAATTAAATTATGTGTCAAAAATTCGGTTAAAATTCGTTGAGTTTCGTTATTCCTGCGTCCTGTCCATTGGTTGAATGAAGGTGCATGAAGTAGTTTTCTTCTAGTTAGGTAAGGGTCGATTTCTTTGGTGCAATGACTATTATATGGATTGAGCTGATCGACATGATTATGAATGAAACTACACACTCTAGGAATTCGCCAAATCAAGCTCATGAACCAAAAATACATCCTGCCTTTAACTACATAGGAATTTATCCGAAAAACTTCCTGAAATTTCAACTTGGAAGACAACAATTACTCCTATAATTTATTAAAATCGTTTCCTCGGCTAAAATCTTTCCTCTAAAGATTCTTTTCACATAAATGATGGAGAGCGAGGTTTGATTTGAATGTTGGCTGGCCAATTTAGTCAAGTTAGTTGTGCTCTTCATTCCCAAAGAAATGTCAAGTCTCCTGTCGATGTTCTCTTAGTTTCAAATGGTTGGCATGGATATTTTTCGGAAAAGTGCAGAAAGCTCTGCTTATTGAATATAAGGTAACAGAAATTTCGTACTTGGCTGTAGTAAAATCATCGTGTATTGGGATTCATTGAGAAGTAATAATGTCGATACCTTAAAGCACAAAGGAGCCATGTCCTAAAACATAGTTTTGAGAAAAACGCAAAAGAAGTTTCACCAGTGCACAATTTCTAAAACAATGGCTTATTACACTAAACTCTTAAATTTCTTCAATAAATTTTCAATCTATAATCATCAAGAAAGTCAATAGGTAATAGTTTTGTTGAATATGATTTTTTCTTCAATTAAAAAGAAACTAAAAATCTGGAAGATGGAGGGACATAGCTCATTTGGGCTTTAAGGTACCTATCGATATGTACTTTTTAGGATTCATAGAGAGTAATAGGTAGGATACTTTTCAGAAGAATTCAGTAACCTTAGCAGTAACCTTGGTACTTAGATTAGCGCGTTCTGGGACTCATTGAACTTTAGATAACAGAAATTTGATACCAGGCGTGATTTATAGATATCATCGTGTTTTGGGATTCATTGAGAAGTAATATTAAGTACTTTTTAGGATTCATAGAGAGTAATAGGTAGGATACTTTTCAGAAGAGTTCAGTAACCTTGGTACTTATATCAGCGCGTTCTGGAACTCATTGAACTTTAGATAACAGAACTTTGATACCAGGCGGTATCATGCGTGATTTGGCGTTCATCGGAGGATATTACGAAAGAAAATCTAGAGAAGAAAAAGGGTTTCCTATATTTTCACATACAATTTATTAGCACGATCACATCTGATAAACAGGTAATAACTAGCTGAAACCTCAGAGAAGGGGGTCAACGAAGTTCATTGCTAATGTGGATTACCTCACCATCTATTACGGTTTGTAGAGAATAATATTGAGGATATATTTCATAAATATGTGGTCCATTGGGACTCACAATAGCGTGCCTTGGCACGTTACATTACATTTTGTAAATAGATTTTTTCAAAAAATTCTCAGTAACATTAAAATTTACATTTGCGTTTTCTGGGTGTTATTGAAAAATAGTAGGCTATAGAATTAGCACTTATAACATTGTGTCTCGAGATAAACTAAACAGTGGAAAATACTGTGGATATACTGAAAAGTGGAACCATGTTATGGTTTTTAGAGTGTAATATTCAGGACACTTTAAAGAAAATGCAGCTTCACTCCTGCCACTAAAGAGACCTGAAGACCGGAGTCTCCATTTGCCACTTTATCTGCCACTCTGTCCTGGGATTCATTCAAGTGCTACTATTGTGGTTTAGGGAGTATTGTTCAGAAAAGTCGTCACCTTGTCATCTTCATTAATGAGTTCAGGGTTTGGTGGAAGCAGCCAGTGTCATTGCCAGTTATATCATTGTGTCATGGGATCCATTGAACAGTTAAAAATTGATATGGTTGTACAACATGGTTGAATATGGCGAAGAATAATAATCAGGACATTTTTCGAAAAAACTGTACCTCATATTATCGGCGTGTCCTGGGATTCATTCAAGTGCTACTATTTTGGTTTGCAGGGAATATTGTTCAGAAAAGTGGTCACCTTGTCATCTTCATCAACGTGTTCAGGGTTTGGTGGAAGCAACCAGTGTCATTGCCACTCATATCATTGTGTCATGGGATCCATTGAACAGTTAAAAATTGATGAGATTTCGCGGTATGGTTGAATATGATAAAGAATAATAATAATAATTTAAATTTCAATTATTTATCGAAGAAACATAATTTAGATTTTAATCATTTATCGAAGAAACATGTGCCACATATTATCAGCGTGTCCTGGGATTCATTGAATAGTAGATTATTAAATTAATAACAGGTCGTTAATAATTTTGTCAGAATCAATTCAATTCCGCTCTCTCGTAAAATTAGGCCTATATGTAAATAAGATCGACAGTGTAAGCCCCGTTGCTTTAGCCTGTGTGCTTATCAAATTGTGTACCAGTAGTAGAAGGCAAATCCCACCGCTGCTACCAATTTGCAAGCCCGTATGCTTGAGTCCCAACACTGTCACCAATTTGTAAGCCCACTTGTCCAGGTAAAGTTGACAAGTGAAGTTAGTTACCTGGCCCAAGTAGCAACTGAGTAGATTCCTGAAGGGAAACTACTTTGTGTTTGACTGTGAAATGGGGGAGTCGAGAAAGACCGAAACAACTTAAATCTACGTTAATTTTAGGATAATAAAGGGTAATTACCTGTGAAGTATGGTAGCTCTTCGAAGGTGTTGACTCCTGGGTTGATGAAATGATAATAAAAGATGCTGTGAAACCTGAAGGGTGTTTTATTTTACCTTGGACCTCCAAGCGTGTCCTGTGCCAGAAGGGCGTGTCCTGCGTGTCCTCTGTGTCCCTTGTGTCTTTCGTGTCTAAGACACAAGTAACCCAGTTGACCACGAGGTTGTGTTCTTCTCCGAAAATGTGTCCTAAGGACACGACCTGATGGGTCTGAAAACGCAATAAAGAATATATGAAGTTTGACTTAGTTATTTTACCCCTAATTGCTGATGCTGATCTGATGCAGGGTGAACTCAAAGATAACCACAGAAATGGAGTAAAATACCAGATAAGAGGATTTATTATAACAAGTATGGTATGTTTTGGTTGACTCAACAAAAGATGTACAGGCCTGAAGGGCGCAGTTTCTGACGATACCAGTAATTCAAGTGGGACAATTTAACAATGACAATAAATTTGGTTAAACAATAAACTTTCTTATAAGCAATACTCTCAGTGTCCTTTCTCTTTACAATTTTCAATGCCGTATCTTTACCGTGTTCTCCGTGTCCTATTAATATTACAATCTGTATCCTTCTCGTTTCCATTTTACAAAGCTTACCCGTACCAAATCTTCCAATATCGACTTTTACTTCTACACTGTTTATCGTCACCCTGCCTAATTATTTTGGCCAAAATGAATTAGGAATAATTTGTCTGTGCACTCACGTGTTGGGCCCGAAGGTATCCTCGACGGTCTTGATGCTTGTTGGTTTTAGGGGGATGGTTTCTCGCCAGTCCAGGGAATTTCACTATCGCTGACTTTAGTGAACAAGGGATGGGAAGACTTTCAGCCGGAACTTAATCGTCGCGCTTTTTGGGGAAAAACGTTCGGCCGGAACCTACTTGTTTGAGCTCTGGGGAAGGTGTGATGGCCGCCGCAGGCCGTCCGAACTCGAGGGTTTCCCCCTCCTCCCGTCACGTGATCCACAGCCTCCTGGAGTCCTCAGGCTGCCATCCGGCCTTGGTCGAAGGCCCTTGCTGCTGCGGTGGACATTAGCGGCTTGTGTCCCTCTTTGGTTTCGTGGTTGAATCAGGGTTCGGACGCCTCAGATGGTGTTCGGCGTCCTCATCGTAGGGGGGCGGACCACGCCCCCGTAGAGCTGGCCCAGATTACCCCTCCACAGTCCTTCGCCGCAGGTGGCTCTGTGGGGGCGGCATCTTGGGGTTCAGGAAGGGGGGTGTTATTGGCTTACCCCAGCCCCGTCACCTTGGTGTCATTCGTGAGCAGGGGCTCACAACAGAATAAACCTGGATGATAAACCTTTTGGTTCGTTATTTTCCATTATGAACCTTTGGAATCAAGCGAGGAAAAAAATTTTAACCCCTCTCCCCACTGAATAACGGAGACAATTGATGGTTCTTGTTTCAAGGTACATACAATCCGAAAAATTGAATTGAATAATAAAAATGTTCGAAAGTCCACAGTGTGAGCCCTGCTCACTGAAACCAACAAGGTGACGGGGTTGGGGGTGATGGGGTAGGTTTACACCTCCCTTCCTGAACTCCAAGATGCCGCCCCCACCTGCGGCGAAGGACTGTGGAGGGGTAATCTGGGCCAGCTCTACAGGGGCGTGGTCCGCCCCCTACGATAAGGACGCCGACCTCCACCATAGGCGTCCAAACCCTACTTCAACCACGAATGCCGGGGGTGGAACAAACCATCGATGTCCGCAGCAGCAGCAGCGCTTCAGCTGAACCCGAATGGCAGCCTAATTGGAAAGGAAGGCCGTGGATGACGTCACGAATGGGAGGGGGAAACCCTCGAGATCCAGCGGCCTGCGGCAGCCATCACACCTTCCCCAGAGCTCAAACTAGTAAGTCCCGGCTGAACATTTTCCCCAACTGCGCGACGAGTACGTTCCGGCCGAAAGTCTTCCATGTCCCTCTTCTCAAAAAGTCAGCGCGAGAGCATTTACCCTCTGAACTTGCTGAGTAGTAGTCCCCATCATCCCTCTGTTCGGATTCTTCAACATCCGACTGGAGCCTTCATCAAAACCGCATCAAGATCGTCGAGGATACCTTTGGGCCCAACACGTGAGTGCACAAACTAAGTATCTGACTCATTTTTGGCCAAAAATAGTTAGGCAGGTGAAACGTAAAACAGTGAATAAAGTTCTAAAGAGTAGTAGTGTAAGCCCGGGCGTCGCTTTTACTTGACTTGACAAATGGGACGCCAATAATGAGTACAAGTCCCAACGCTGTCACCGATTTGTAAGTCTACTTGTCCAGGTAAAGATGACAAAAGAATTTAGTTACCTGGCCCAAGTAGCAAACTGAGTAGGTTCCTGAAGGGAAACTACTTTGTGTTTGACTGTGAAATGGGGGAGTCGAGAAAAAGACCGAAACAACTTAAATCTACGTTAATTTTAGGATAATAAAGGATAATTACCTGTGAAGTATGGTAGCTCTTCGAAGGTGTTGACTCCTGGGTTGTTGAAATAATAATAAAAGGATGCTGTGAAACCTGAAGGGTGTTTTATTTTACCTCGGACCTCCAAGTGTGTCCCGTGCCAGAAGGGCGTGTCCTGCGTGTCCTCTGTGTCCCTTGTGTCTTTTGTGTCTAAGACACAAGTAACCCAGTTGACCACGAGGTTGTGTTTTTCTTCGAAAATGTGTCCTAAGGACACGACCTGATGGATCTGAAACGCAATAAAGAAAATATGAAATTTGAATGGTTCATTTTACCCCTAATCACTGATGCTGATCTGATGCAGGGTGAACTCAGAGATAACGACAGAAATGGAGTAAAATACCAGATAATAGGATTTATTATAACAGATATAGTATGGTCTTGTTGACTAGGTAAAAGAGATACAAGCCTGAAGGGCGCAGATACTGAAGTTACAGGTTAAATTCAAATGGATAGTAAAAATGATAATAAACGTGATCGTACAATAACTCTTCTGATAAGCAATACCTTCAATGTCCTTTCTCAATACAATATTCAATGCCGTGTCTTCACCGTGTCTTACTAATACAGATTCGTGTCCTACTCGTTTTCATTTTACAACATTAACTACTATCAACTTCTCCAATATCAATTTTACTTCTACACTGTTTACGTTCACCTGCCTAATTATTTTGGCCAAAATGAATTAGGAATAATTTGTCTGTGCACTCACGTGTTGGGCCCGAAGGTATCCTCGACGGTCTTGATGCTTGTTGGTTGAGTTCTCCAGTCGGATGAAGGGTTCCGAATAGAGATGGTTTTAGGGGGATGATTTCTCGCCAGTCCAGGGAATTTAACTATCGCTGACTTTAGAGAACAAGGGACGGGAAGACTTTCAGCCGGAACTTAATCGTCGCGCAGTTGGGAAAAAAACGTTCGGCCGGAACCTACTTGTTTGAGCTCTGGGGAAGGTGTGATGGCCGCCGCAGGCCGTCCGAACTAGAGGCATCTGGAGATCCAGCGGCTCGTCCTCGACCCAAGCGCTCCCAGCGGCCTTCCTGCTAACTCTCTTATCTTCTCTGTTTCCAGGGACCTAGTACCTATCCTACTAGAGTATCCTACTAGAGATCTTCATGTCTGTTTCTCCCTTTTTCCTCAACTTCACTTCCATCCGGGTTAGCATTAACTTTTGCTTGCGAGTCTACCAAGGTAGCGGAAGCTTTGTTTTCACTTTTCAAGGATGAAAAAAAAGTTCTCCAAAATCAAAATTTTCACTCGCGTTTTGCGTTTTAGACCTTTCTGAACAATTTTGGTTCAGTGTCTTTGTGTCTGTCTGTCTGTCATGAATTCCTTGTAACGCGCATAACTATACGAAGTTATTGTCCGATTTCTATGACATTTTCAGGGATTGTGCGGGTTGGTGTGTAGACGGTCCCCTATGAAAATCATCATCCCCGGACTGATAGAAGCGACTGCGCATGCGCAAACGTGAATTCCTTGTAACGGCCATAACTTCTAGTTTCCATCCGATTTCAATGAAATTTTCAGGGATGTTACAGATTAGTATTTAGATGGTCCCTTATGAAAATCACCACCTTCGGGCTGATAGTAGCCACTGCGCATGCGCAAACGTGAGTATCCTGTTAACGGCCATAATTTCTACATTTTCCATCCGATTTCAATGAAATTTTCAGGGATGTTACAGACTAGTGGTTAGATGGTCCCCTATGAAAATCACCACCTTCGCGCTGATAGTAGCCACTGGGCATGCGCAAACGTGAATTTCCTTGTAACAGCCATAATTTCTACATTTTCCATCCGATTTCAATGGCATTTTCAGGGATGTTACAGATTAGTATTTAGATGGTCCCTTATGAAAATCACCACCTTCGGGCTGATAGTAGCCACTGCGCATGCGCAAAACGTGAATATCCTGTTAACGGCCATAATTTCTACATTTTCCATCCAATTTCAATGAAATTTTCAGGGAAGTTACAGACTAGTATTTGAATGATCCCCTATGAAAATCATCACCTTGGGACCGATAGTAGCCACTGCGCATGCGCAAACGTGAATTCCTTGTAACGGCCACAACTTCTACATTTTCCACCCGATTTCAATGAAATTTTCAGGGATTATGTGGATTGGGTTGTAGATAGTCCCCTATGAAAATCATCATCCCCGGACTGATAGAAGCGACTGCGCATGCGCGAACGTGAATTCCTTGTAACGGCCATAACTTCTACAGTTTCCATCCGATTTCAATGAAATTTTCAGGGATGTTACAGATTAGTATTTAGATGGTCCCTTATGAAAATCACCACCTTCGGGCTGATAGTAGCCACTGCGCATGCGCAAACGTGAATATCCTGTTAACGGCCATAATTTCTACATTTTCCATCCGATTTCAATGAAATTTTCAGGGATGTTACAGATTAGTGGTTAGATGGTCCCCTATGAAAATCACCACCTTCGCGCTGATAGTAGCCACTGGGCATGCGCAAACGTGAATTTCCTTGTAACGGCCATAATTTCTACATTTTCCATCCGATTTCAATGGCATTTTCAGGAATGTTACAGATTAGTATTTAGATGGTCCCTTATGAAAATCACCACCTTCGGGCTGATAGTAGCCACTGCGCATGCGCAAACGTGAATATCCTGTTAACGGCCATAATTTCTACATTTTCCATCCGATTTCAATGAAATTTTCAGGGATGTTACAGACTAGTATTTGAATGATCCCCTATGAAAATCATCACCTTGGGACCGATAGTAGCCACTGCGCATGCGCAAACGTGAATTTCCTTGTAACGTCCATAACTTCTACATTTTCCACCCGATTTCAATGAAATTTTCAGGGATTATGTGGATTGGGTTGTAGATAGTCCCCTATGAAAATCATCATCCCCGGACTGATAGAAGCGACTGCGCATGCGCAAACGTAAATTCCATGTAACAGCCGTAACTTCAACTGTCCCACAGGGGTCGCGGGTTCGAATCCCAGCCGAGGCTAAGTATTTTTTTGATCTAATCACATACATCTACTCACTTTATTTTTCATCCGAATTTGATGAAATTTACTAGGATTGTCCAGATTAGTGTGTAGATGGTCCCCTATGAGGGTAGTGAAAGGTACTTAGAGATTGGTGTTTTGAGATTAACTACTATGCATCTGATCATCTATATAATCGGGTTATGGATACGAGGAAGCTATGTGCCACACCCACTTGGCAGACGTTCTTTTAAATCTAATCACATACATCTACTCACTTAATTTTTCTTCCGAATTTGATGAAATTTTCTAGGATTGTCCAGATTAGCGTGTAGATGGTCCCCTATGAGGGTAGTGGAACGTATTTAGAGATTGGTGTTTTGAGATTAACTACTACCTGTGCATCGGATCATCTATATAATCGTGTTATGGATACGAGGAAGCTATGTGCCACACCCACTTGGCAGACGTTTTTCTGTTGCTAGAATCTATTGCTATCTTCACCCCGGTTTTTTTAGACGATTGCAATAGCTTCATTTTTTGGAAAATTCGCTGCAAGTGCCTTCAGTTACCGAAGAATGAAGCTTGTCTTGTAAAAACAATTACCTATTTTTTTTAGGTAGATACTTAGGAAAGAAAAAGGTTTTTTATTGACCTGGACTACCTACCTCCAACCATTGATGAGACCTCAACGAAGTTCATCGTGCACCATCTATTATTATTATTACAAATTCAAATTGAGCGTGAGAATGAGATAAGAGAGTTAGCAGGAAGGCCGCTGTGAGCGCTTGTGTCGAGGACGAGCCGCTGGATCTCCAGACGCCTCTGTCCGAACTCGAGGGTTTCCCCCTCCTCCCGTCACGTGATCCACAGCCTTCTGGAGTCTTCAGGCTGCCATCAGGCCTCGGCCGAAGCTCCTTGCTGCTGCGGTGGACATAAGCGGCTTGTGTCCCTCTTCGGTTTCGTGGTTGAACTAGGGCTCGGACGCCTCGGATGGTGTTCGGCGTCCTCATCGTAGGGGGGCGGACCACGCCCCGTAGAGCTGGCCCAGATTACCCCTCCACAGTCCTTCGCCGCAGGTGGCTCTGTGGGGGCGGCATCTTGGGGTTCAGGAAGGGGGTGTTATTGGCTTACCCCAGCCCCGTCACCTTGTTGTCATTCGTGAGCAGGGGCTCACAGTAGTAAATTGAAAGAGAAAAGATTGTAAAATTGTATTAGAGAAAGAGACAGGAACTATAAAAGACACACTAGAACACGGTGAAGACACAGCTTGGAAATTGTATTGGAAAAGGAATTTGGAAAGTATTGTCTATCTTGGAAATCTTGTTAAAACCCTAGTCTTAAACTATATCACGATCTCATTCGTATTTCTTGTCAACTTTAACATCCGCCCTTCAGGCTTGTCCTATTTTGTTACCAACACACTTGTGCCTTTGAATAAACCTATTTACCTGGTATTTTACCCCATATCTTGTGTTCTCTCTGAGTTCACCCTGCATCATATCAGCTGAGGTAATTAGGGGTAAATAAATAACTTCAATTTTCAATATATTCTTTAATTCATTCAGACCCATCAGGTCGTGTCCTTAGGACACATTTCGCAAAAGAACACATCCTCGTGGTCGGTTGGGTCACTTGTGTCTTAGACACAAGGGACACAGAAGACACGAAGGACACGCCCTTCTGGCACGGGACACATTTGGAGGTCCGAAGTAAAACGAAACACCCTTCAGGTTTAACAGCATTATATTTAGTATTCAAACAACCCAGGAGTCAACACCTTCGAAGAGCTACCATACTTCACAGGTAATTACAATTTATTATCCTAAATTTAACGTAGAACTCGGTCTTTTCTTGACTCCCCCATTTCACAGTCAAACACAAAGTAGTTTCCCTTCAGGAACCTACTCAGTTGCTACTTGGACTAGGTAACTAAATTTCTTTGTTAACTTTTACCTAGACAAGTAGGCTTACAAATTGGTGGCAGTGTTGAAAATTGTCCTCAGCACCGGCATCTGGTTTGTCAAGCCAAGTAAAGGCCCGGGCTTACACATTGAACAGTTAAAAATTAATATGGTTGAATATGATGAAGAATAATAATCACGACATTTTTTGAAAAAAAAAAAAAAAAAAAACTGTGCCAAATATTATCGGCGTGTCCTGGGGTTCATTCAAGTGCTACTATTGTGGTTTTTAGGGAGTATTGTTCAGAAAAGTCGTCACCTTGTCATCGTCATTAACGAGTTCTGGATTTCATGGAAGCAGCCAATGTCATTGCCACTCATATCATTGTGTCATGGGACCCATTGAACAGTTAAAAATTGATATGGTTTTACAATATGGTTGAATATGATGAAGAATAATAATCAGGACATTTTTCGAAAAAACTGTGCCACATATTATCGGCGAGTCCTGAGATTCATTCAAGTGCTACTATTTTGGTTTGTAGGGAATATTGTTCAGAAAAGTCATCACCTTGTCATCTTCCTTAACGTGTTCAAGGTTTTGTGGAAGCAGCCAATGTCATTGCTAGTTATATCATTGTGTTTTGAGATCCATTGAACAGTTAAAAATTTATGTGATTTCGCGGTATGGTTGAATATGATAAAGAATAGTAATAATTTAAATTTTAATCATTTATCCAAGAAACCCAATTTAGATTTTAATCATTTATCCAAGAAACCTAATTTAGATTTTAATCATTTATCGAAGAAACATGGGCCACATTTTATCAGCGTGTCCTGGGATTCATTGAATAGTAGATGAATAAATTAATAACAGGTCGTTAATAATTTTGTCAGAATCAATTCAATTCCGCTCTCTCGGAAATGTAGGCCTACATGTAAATAAGATCGACGGATAAAACTGGTTGATAAACCTTTTGGTTCGTTATTTTCAATTATGAACCTTTGGAATTGAGCGAGGAAAAACAATTTTAACCCCTCTCCTTGCAGAATAACGGAGACAATTGATGGTTCTTGTTTCAAGGTACGTACAATCCGAAAAATTTAATTAATAATAAAAATGTTCGAAAGTCCGCAGGAATTTTTCTTTCCTCATGGAAATAAACTCCGATCAGGATACCGAGGTGACCTCAATCTTCTATCAATGGCCACGGAAAGACAAAAGTGCAGAAAGAAGTTTCAAACGCAATAGGAAGAAGTAAGAATTGAGAATTTTGCCGTGAATGGAATTTGTGATTGGGATTCTACTCGATTCCGCTCAAAGAATCTTCATATTTTTTGTGAAATTTGCTTGAGAAATTCAGTTCAACGGATCCGCATTCGTATTACGGTAAGGTTAACCGAGTTAAAGTGTTTTAAGTATCTTTGTTAAGCTCTTTGTTACTGAGACATGCATCGCACAGTTATTGTTTACAAAATTCCTAATTTGATCACGTTATCAAAATTCAATGTCGTTGAGCTACTGGGTAAGTACCTATTCGATTCGTCATTCGTTCGTCCTTGTGCTGTTGGTTAACTCATTTTTCCCCCTCGTAATTTTAGTTCCTGAAAGGTGCAAAAGTTGTTGGTTTTTTTCACAATAAGTAATATTTCTATCAAATTGTTCTCTTTGGGAGTCAGATTTGTTGAGTTCACTTTCAAATGTAACGCCCGATGTGATTTCAATTCGTTTTGCGGAATGGATCCTCCACCTCCTGCACTGGTACCGACAGAACAGGCGGGCCGGATGGCCGTCAAAGTTACGCCTTTTTGGAAGTCTAACCCAAAGCTTTGGTTTCGCCAATTGGATTACCATTTTTTCAACGCTGGAATCACCAATGACGTCGCCAAGTACCATACGGTGGTCGGAAGTGTGGAGAGCGACGTTCTCGCCTGTGTGAGTGACATCGTACTGCAACCTCCAGCGGAAAACCCCTATGAAATCCTCCGACGGCGTCTAGAAGAGCACTATTCCGAGGAGAACCAACTGCAGGAATTCCTTGGCGACCTGGAGCTTGGCGACAAGTGTCCTTCCCCGCTAGTGCGTGAGATGAGGGATCTTTCTGGAGGTAAAGTGGTGCTTTCCGACTGAAATTCAGGTCATTTTCACCTCTACCTTGGCAGCCAAAATAAACGAAGGATATTCTGTCTACTCCAAGCTCAGCTCGACCTGAGTACAATGGGGAGAACTCCCAGGACTTACCCGACGCCTGTCCTAAGCATAAGGGATGATAGTAGGAAAGGGATGTAAATCTGTAAAACGACCACCAGTTCAGGTATATGCTAAGCAGAACTGAGTACACCTGCCGAGATCCCCAACTATTATAACTCTGTGGCACTTTTCCTGCTCCACACGCTGGGCCATGACACAGACATCACCCTGATTTTTTTTGGTGCCATTGGTTTTAGCTCCGACACCGCTTGCTGCAAATCATCTCTATCATACTGTAATGATTCTGCGAATTTGAGATCAAACACACTTGTTGGAATCCAGAATCAAACTCATATTTTATTAGACAAGTATAAATAGTATCTATGAAGAATAATGTTTCTACGATTCCTAACACTACTCCCACCTTTTCTTTTGGTTTTTGTCACTGTTCTAGTTATTGTGGAGAGACATCATGTTGGAGTCCCATGTCTTTTTTGGACTTTCCTCGTTTGCCAGCGTCCGTCCTTGTCTCACCCACAATACTAATTCTCGTCGCACAGTTATGCTCATTTCTCTTTAATTTGAATCCTCCACATTTGATCCCATGCTGATATCTGGTTCTTCCTTCTCCTTCTTCTCTTGATAAACCTCCTTCCGACCTGCAGTATTTTGACTGCTTTGGAAAACACTATTTTGAGATTAATTTACTCGAAAAGGCAATAAATTCAATAACGACAATGTGGTCTCATAAACGAACTGAATTAGATTTTATTGTTATTTTACTTGAAGGTTACAATACCATGTGAAAGTAATCATTTCTTCTGGTGGTGGTTTATAAAAGACATTAACTACCTTGGCAAAGGCATAACACTCTTCCCCTCTAGGGATTGAAACGTTTGGGAGGGTTTCTTGAGCGCTGTGGGCGGCTGCTAGTAGTAACTGTGGAGACGGTCCCCTGTTTTCCTGAACTACCAGAAGTGTCTTCATCATCAAAACCCAAGAAGGGTGGTGATCCTGTAGGTAGTTGTGTTGATGAAGCTCCTGAAAGACTTTCTGCTGCAGGCTGGCGGGCTGGCCAGCAGCAGTTGGTCTCTATGGCGTTCCACTTCAGTTCCTCCTCCTCCATCGATGCTGACAGTCACTTTTCCAAAACCGTGATGGGCTACATGTCCTCTTGACCAAGTTGGGTGACGTGACCTGAAATCCCTGGCCAGAACTGGATCTCCTGGCTTCAGGTTTGCCAATCTTGGCTGTTTTATGTTTTTTGACTTGTGCTCCTGTGGTGATGGGAAAAGAAGACTTAGATGAGTCCTGAGTGGTCGTCCAAACATCAGTTTGGCAGGAGTTTCGTTGGTGGTTGAATGTGGCGTATTTCTGTACAAAAACAGGAAACTCTCCAAGTTTTTCATGACCGTTTTAGAGTCCTTATCCATCAGGTTTTCTTTCTTTAGAAAATTTTTCAGAGTCTTCACGCCATTTTCCGCCAAACCATTTGTTTCTGGGTGATAGGGAGCCCCGGTGATGTGCAAAATCTTGAATTTTGTCAGAAACTCCTGGAACTCCTCACTTTTGAAACAAGTGGCATTGTCCGTGGCTATAGTTTTGGGCAAACCAAAACGAGCGAAAAGTGATGTGAGATGCTCTATCACCACAGCGGAAGAAGTAGTCTTTGATGGAAAGCATTCTATCCACTTGCTACTAGCATCACATACAATCATATACTGTGTGTTATTGATGGGTCCAAAAAAATCTAAGTGTAGACGAGTCCAAGGCTTGCTTGGAGATGACCACGTCTGAGGTGTCTTAGGTGGATTCGGTCTGTACTGCTGACATTTCTCACAGTTTGTTGCCATCTTCTCGATGTCAGAGTCCAGATTTGGCCACCAAAAATAGTTTCGAGCAAGCGCTTTCATTTTTGATGAGCCGAAGTGACACTCATGAAGCAGCTTCAACAGGTCCGTACGTGAAGACGAAGGTATGACAAGCCTATGGCCCCACAATATGCAACCCTGATCGACTGTGAGCTCGTGACGTCGGTTGAAGTAAGGCTTTAAGCTATCTTCGACTTCAGCCAGCCATCCATCATGGAGAATGCGACGATAGACTACGGAGAGTACAGAATCCTTTGCTGTTGCTGTCTTCATGGTTTTCCAGTTTGGTACTATCGGTGAATTTTCTTGAATGAAATGAATATATGATACAGCTTGCAATGGATCGATTACGTCTGAACTTCCTGTTTCCTCTGTATACCTTGAAAGGTAGTCGGCAGCATTTTCCTCGGATGACACAAACTTTAGGTTGTACATATATGGTGACAAAATGTGTGCCCATCTTTGGAGGCGGTTTGCGGAATACAAAGGTATCCCTTTCTTTTCTCCAAAGATGACTGTGAGTGGCTTGTGGTCGGTCCATATCACTACATTGGGATTTCCATATATATACTCGTGGAATTTTAGTACGCCATATACCAGAGCTAGACCTTCTCGCTCAATTTGCGGATATTTTCTCTCAGGGGAGGCGAGTATACGAGATGCAAAAGCAAGAGGCTTCTCGGTGTTGTCCGGGAAAACGTGAGATAATATAGCACTGATAGCTCGTTGAGAAGCATCAACCTTTAAGTGTACGGGCAGCTCAGGTACGAAATGTGTCAACACTGGCGGGCTCGTAAGTTTTTGTTTTATAATGTTGAATGCCCTATCACATTTGTCAGTCCAGTTCCATTTTACATCTTTCCTGGTAAGCTCATGAAGGGGTGCTAAAATGTCAGCTGCCTTTGGTACATACTTCAAGTAAAATGTAACCATACCGAGGAAGGATTTTAATTCCTTGGCATCCATTGGTCTGTTGGCATTTTTTACAGCCCTAACATTTTCAGGTTTAGGTTTGAATCCATTTTTATCAATATGGTGTCCCAAATACTCAACTGACTTCTGCAAGAAACAACATTTTGAAGTTTTGAGACGGAGACCAGCTGCATCCAATTTTGAAAGAACCTTTTCTAAAATTAGGTTATGAGTCTTCAGGTCTTTAGCAGCGATCAGCAGGTCGTCTTGAAAGATGAATACGTGGTCGATTCCGCAGAGTAGTTGTTCGAGCACTGATTGAAAAATCATTGGGGCAACAGTTACTCCATAGCTTAAGCGTGTGAATGCATACTGCCCTTTGTGCGTGGACAATGTCATTATGTCCTGTGAGGGTTTATCAAGGCGCAGTTGCTGGAAAGCTTCACGTAAATCCAATTTGGTATACAGACAAGCTCCATCCATCCCTGCAAGTAGATTTTCTATCTTTGGTAATGGGTAGCGCATTATTTCAAGTGAAGGGTTTACCGTAATTTTGAAATCGCCGCAAATTCTAACAGAACCGTCCGATTTCATTACAGGCACTATTGGAGTACCCCACGGACTATTTGGGTTAGGCACTAATACCCCTATGTCAATCAGTCGGTCGAGTTCGGCAGCCACTTTGTCCTTAAGAGCATATGGAAGCGCTCGATGCTGGAAAAATTTAGGTTTTGCATCCTTTTTCAAAGTTAGAGAAACTTCATAATTTTTGAAACTGCCCAGACCATCTTTAAAAACTTCTGAAAATTTGTTGCAGATAGATTTAACTTCATCTGGAATGTTCAATGTGTCGGCCTGAACATGATTAACTGGCACAACATTTGGCAGAATTTTCAGTGAAGAAATTTCTAAAAGTCTCATATTTATACGCCCTAACAATGGTGGTCCGCCCCTAGGTACCACTAGGAACGACAAATTTTTAATTTTACCATTGTATTCGCACGGCAAAACAACTCTGCCCATTGGGGAGAAAGTCTGACCCACATAATCCTTCAATTTCACATCCGTTTTCAAAATTTCGAAATTTGCGAAATTTTCTTTGTGAAACTTGGTTGAAATGAAAGAATGAGCAGATCCAGAGTCTGCCTCAAATAGGAAATTTCTATTATTGATACTCACATTTATGGATACAATCTGGTCGTCCTCTTTTGCTTTAGACGAACTGTAGGTGATATTGTAACAGCCATGTTCATTAAAATGTGAGTTGAGAGACTCGGATGCTGTAAAATCTTCGTCAGAACTATCATCATTTTGGATGAATTTGGAATGAGAGGTCTTTTGAAGGGTACCTTTCTTTGGACACTGAGGTTTTAGGTGACCTTTTTGTTTGCACTGGTGACATGAATAATCCTTGTACAAACAATCCTTAGGTTTGTGATTTTTGCGGCCACAAACGGAGCAAGGATCAAATACTGCACGCTGATTTTGAGTTTTGCGCGAAACTCCGTCACCTCTTTTGAAAGTTTTATTTCTTTTCATGTAATGCATAGGTTCCGACTTGATTTTGATTTCCGAAGAATTTGAGGCGGATGCTTCTTTAGACAGCGCTGTGCGAATGACAGATGAAAAGGTAACATTGGTCTTGGAAGCATCCTCTTCAAAAATTCTGTCTTGTATTTTACTTGAGGCAAGTCCTATTGCAAAAACATCGCGGAGTACCACATCCAACTCTCCTCCAAAACCGCAATCAACAGCCAGGGTCCTCAACCTTGTTGACCATTCTGAAATTGACTCACCATTTTTTTGTCGAGCTGAGTAAAATTCCTTACGGGTAGCAAAATACGCCGAAATGGGAGTAAAATGTCTATCCAGCACTTCGATTAGTTCATCAAACGTTTTATCGTCAGGTATAGCTGGTAGGCACAAACTCGTCAATAGTTTGGTACTGCCGTCGGACAATGAAGCCAATAAATACGACTTTTTCGTATCAACGACGGTTGTAGGATACACTTTGAAGATATTGGTCAATCTGGACCGAAATGAACGCCAATCCTGTGTAGCTTGGTCGAAAATAACGGGCGGCGGAAGTTGAGGTGCGATCTGCACGGTGAAACGTTGCGGTGTTTCGGTCATTTCCACAATAACTTAACACTTCAATCAACACTTTTGGGTTCAATCACTTAATTCGTCGCCATCTGCAGTATTTTGACTGCTTTGGAAAAAACTATTTTGAGATTAATTTACTCGAAAAGGCAATAAATTGAATAACGACAATGTGGTCTCATAAACGAACTGAATTAGATTTTATTGTTATCTTAATTGAAGGTTACAATGTCATGTGAAAGTAATCATTTCTTCTGGTGGTGGTTTATAAGAGACATTAACTGCCTTGGCAAAGACACAACACGACCATTTTGAATCTTGGACACACTTGGGAATAAGTTTCTTCAAAACATTCACCAAGTTTTTGGTATTTCTAACTCTCTTCCGGTCCTTCATTCCAATCCTGATCACCTTGTTGTAACATTCTTCCCTAATGTCTTTCGTGTCTCTTCTAGTTTTTATGATCACCTCTTTGTTCTTATCTTCTTTCTCGATTTCTTTCTTTATTCTTTCAGTTCTTTTGACCCTCTGTCTTTCTATCATTCTCTTGTATGTTGCTTCTGTCTTGCACACTTCAACGAGTTCACAACAACCACTGACCTTCCCAGGTTCATCTACATAGGATGCACTACGGCTAAACTTCTTTTAGTCTTCTTGGCTCCTTGACTTATCCCTTCAACTATACGCACAAAGTTTTTCTCTCCTTTGGAATCAGTACGACCCGGCACAGTGGATAAAGTTATAGCGCCTGCTGATTCTGTATAGTTATAATCCCCTGATGCTGATTTTGATTGGTTCCTGTCAGCGAATTTTGTTTTGTTTCTGTCCCCATCGATCTCTTTTCTTTCAGCCTTCCTGCTAGTTTTCCAACTAGTTTTCGTGTGAGCGGGTGATTCACTAAAGACCAACATTTCTGAAGTTGACAACACTCCAACGTCCACGGTGAATGAAGTTCCATCTGACAAATCGTTCATTACCTCGAAGTTTGATGAAATTCCTTAATTTTCCTTGAGATCCTGAACAAGCATCCCTTCATTCTGTTCTACTTCTACTTCCTCTACAGGTGTATGCACTATTTCCTCCATCATGTCTACTTCGGATACTTCTTTGGTTATCACCGGGTAATTATTGGTGTTCTGTGCAAAATCATTGACCAGATTATCATCGTTGAATTCTACAGTTCTTTCCAAAATCAGATCGTCTGTTGTTTGAACGTCCGTATCGATTGGTCTACTTGACACATCTTTCTCATCACACACCACGTTTGATTCAAAGTCAGGTTCGTTACCACAACCAAAACTGTCATCAATGAGGTTTGGCAACTTGATATTTCCAGGTACCTAACCACTTGTCATTGTTGGTCGTCAAGTTCAAATTCTCCAGTTCATGATTTTCTTTTCGTTCATTTTCAATTAGGGCATACTCTGCTAACTCTCTAGCTGCTTCAAAGTTTAGCGGGCACGACACAAGATGGAAAAATAGTATTCCGCACTCCCTGCACCTGCGTTTTTCATTTTCCTCATCCACCAAAAAATATTTGGTTAAAGGATCTACTGTCGGTTTTCTTGATCTTGGCCGAGCTTTTGCTTTCCTATCCCCTCTCTTCGGTTCACGACCACCAAAGTAATAAAAATCACAAAACTCACTCAGCATCCCACTGCTGCTACCAATGTAATGATTCTGCGAATTTGAGATCAAACACACTTGTTGGAATCCAGAATCAAACTCATATTTTATTAGACAAGTATAAATAGTATCTATGAAGAATACTGTTTCTACGATTCCTAACAATACTTACTTATCTTATCTTACTACTTTCTTACTACTACTTAGTAGTACTTACTTACCTAAGTTACTTTCTTATCTAGGCCTGCCAGGTCTGCTCCACGTCCAAGCTGCCGTTGACAGCTTGGATATTCAGTATAATGCGAGACCTGTCGGGCTTCTTTCCCTGGTCGCTCGGCATGTGATACAATCTCTACCCATCTACACTGAAACAAAACTGACTGAATACGGTCGAAACTTTTCAAATTTCCACTTTCAGTGGTGATCGTTTTGTTTGGTTCTTTGTTTCGATCTTTCGGATCTCTTCAGCTAAGCGTGCGCAAACTAGCCTTTTCAGGCTGAGTGCTAGCTTAGGACAAAGTTGAGTTTAAAGGTTGACGAAAGTCTTTTGACAAACAGTCTTGACTAAACGTCGTGTTGACGAAGTTTCGTTTGACCATGTCATGTGACAAACAGTTGTGTGACAAACAATGTCTACCTCTCAACGTCTCAGTCGCTAAATGACGGAGCACCTGCTACCTGCATGGTTCATTCAACTTCACCTTGAAGGCGAAATCGATTTCCAATCAGTCCAAAACTCCCACTGAGTCTTCGGAAAACTCCTAAGGTCGTCAGATGCAGGAGCCCTCACTTGACGTCGTCTATTCGTCTCTGATCAACTGTGTGTGATGAAGACATACTCAGATCCTTTTTTGTTCATCAGGGAGAGCTAAATCGACTCATTTGTCTAGTACCTTTCAGAAAACCTACTGTTCTACTGGGCATTTAAGACCTAGATGGGGTATTTCGTGGGTCAGAAATTCAGGTTTTTGACCTCAAATTTGGATTCAGCACCCTTGAAAACCTATAGACTACAACTTTTAAGCCCAATGATACTATGACATGTGGTAGAAAAATTAATTAAAGAGATCACACGTTTGAAAAAAAGGTAGGCCGCCATAAATGCACACACACTATGCCATGCGCGTGTGTGAGTAGTATTTTGTAGTATCCAAGAGATTCTCATTTCGAATAGCGTTACTTTACGGTTCAATCGTTGGGGTTACCTACGTCTGCCGTCTGTAATCGGTTGTTTTCTGTTCGCTTCGTTTGTGGTTTTGACTTATCAAATTTTCAGCTAGTGTCACCCACGATTTCTTTTCTTTCTTTCGTTTTAAATATGACGGAAAGGAAGAGGAAGATCAACGTTCTGGAGCCTCAATTTGAACCTGCTACCAGTGAGAACATTCCAATCTCTTCTCTGTGCATGGATACTTTTTTAAAGACAGTTTTGGCTAGCTACGTCACACCATTCAAATCTCCAACTTTCCTTAGCTTCTCTGATTTTTTAAAAACATTTCTCGTCGAACAGACCTGATTACCGTTATTCCTGAGCAATACTCGTTTGAGAAAACTTTAAAAAAAAATTGACTGAAATTCCATTTCCATTCCCGCTGCCAGATGGCATTTAGATAATAATGAAATACATAGTATAATTTCTTGTCGTAATCCTACCTACCTGTTTCTTGTTTCTTCAGATTCTTGGTCCTACCCTACCCCAATGAGGACTCGTGGTCGGGGAAGAGGGCGAGGAAGCCGCGGAAGAAGAGGCGCTGCTCGAGGTAGAGCTAAAAAGAATGTCAAAGTGAGTCGACATTTTTACTCTGGACTATTATATTTATGTACTACACATGTACAGGACTATACCTAGTTTAAAGTCCGTTCAGTTGTGTTTGATTTTTCGAATTTCAGCTGTAGATTCATTCCGCAACCTCTCATAGAAACCATTTATACGGATCCTAAAAGTGAAGCTTTTGCAGGCTGAACTGTGTTATTTTAATGACTTTTGTAATATTCAATGGATTTTATTTTTATTGACGAGTCAAAGAATTGAACGAAGGATTTTTTAAAATATATTTTTATATCCATTTGATGTACATGTTTGTTACAAAGTTTTGTAATATTGGAAAAATATTCCCCTATGTGGGCAGTGCCCGAGTTAGGGAGAAGAGTTCCATTGAAATCGATAATATAGGTAATAATAAAAGACATAGCCATGTCGAAAATTAAAGTAATGACAACTGTTTCCTAGATATGTAAGGTACACCGGGGTAAGTGCCAATTCGGGGCAAGTGGAGCCTAGGGCGAAATTAGCGCTCCAGACGGTGGGTAGCTGAACTACCTTAGCAGGAAAACTACATCAATAACCTAAACTTTGTTGCAGGTATGATGGCAGCCCTGCCAGTTCACATGGTTAGATGTGAGAAAGGTTATTGTCATTCAGTGTTCATTTATTGCTCATAGACCTTGGTTGTTTTTCACTTGTTGACCTGTGCCAGTCTCATTTCGCGAGGAAGTGCTCAACATTTTGTGGTAAGTCCTTCCATAATAGTTGCTTGAACTGATGTAGAAGTTTGGTTGCGATATTTACACGTGGGGATTGATAATTTGTGGCTTTCCACTTACCCCAGTTTTCCCTACCTGTGGGGTAAGTGGATTCTACAAAACCGGGGTAAGTGGAAAGCCACAAATTATCAATCCCCACGTGTAAATATCGCAACCAAACTTCTACATCAGTTCAAGCAACTTTTATGGAAGGACTTTCCACAAAATGTTGAGCACTTCCTCGCGAAATGAGACTGGCACAGGTCAACAAGTGAAAAACAACCACGATCTATGAGCAAGCTAAATGAACACTGAATGACAATAACCTTTCTCACATCTAACCACGTGAACTGGCAGGGCTGCCATCATACCTGTTAAGATTAATCTCGTTATTTTGTAATTTCTATTTTGCTCAAGCAACGTGAACTTTTAAATAAAGAAAACAATTTTCTGGTCTATTTTTCTTGCGCTATTTCAATGCCACTTGCCCCGTTCATTTTCTCATCAGTTCAGTACAGAATTGGGCCGGGTTTCCACTTACCCCGCACAGACCGGGGCAAGTGGAAACCCGACGGGAAATTTTAAAACTGATCTTGTGGAAGACTGATTGAAGTTATTGGATTTCTAATTTGGGCCGTCGATTTAGGATAGTTTGGAGAACAAATGATGAAAATTGGAGCGAAATTGGTGGAAAATTGATGATTTGGTGAAAGTTCAAAGTGGAGCTAATGAAATCCTAGGCTCCACTTACCCCGGTGTACTTTACCTGAATGTATTAAAATTCGGTACTTAGCTTAATTATTTCTGAATCTTATCTATATCTTTAACTTATCAATCTAAATTTACATAATATGACTTTAGTATCCTATTTGAGCATTTTGGATTCTCCAGCAACCTGAGTTTGAGCCCACCCGGTAGAAGGTTAAACATTTTGGCTCCGAAAGAACGATAACTGTTTAAACCTGTGTTTGTTCTGACCCGCGGTAAAACCATAAGACCATAAATTTGGAAACGAGTAGGTGGGTCGTGCCGTGGTAGTGCAAAAGACTTTTCTTTCAAAACCTGCCGTATTGCTGACAATTTTTTGAGATCATTAATGCTCAAAATGTTTGTTTTTACAAATTAGATTTAGATTTAGTTGATTTTAATTGTCTAGCTTAGGAATATTTTTTTGTAAGTACTCTGTCTAGGATAGTTGTAAGTGCCTGATTCTTGATATTCTTCTTCTTCGTCTTTACTTGTACTTATTTAAAATTTGTTTTATTAGTGGTTTGAATGTATTTATTGAATGGATGAGTGTATGTCTGGGTTCTTCTCGCCTGTTGGTCGGTTTGTTCACGTTATTGATCCTGGTTGTGGCTCTCTCGTGCCCTTTTCCCTGTTGGGAATGAGGTGCGTTGGATTTCCTGTGGTGGAGGCAGCTGGTCACTGCATGGTGGTCGTTTCTCTCGTGGACGTCCTTACATGGTGAGTTGCCATGGTGGGTGGGGCCTGGGGTTGGTTGGTCAATGCTGGCCAGCGAGTGTCGGGGGAGGGGGGTCTCGCCTGCGCTTCCTTCACCCACTTGTGATCAGCACTGCCTACATTATATTCGAATGACATTGACTTCTGTTGTGCTTTATCTTAGGTTGTACAAAATAAAAACTGTTTGAATTTGAATCATCAAGGATATTGAAAAGTTAAAGCAAGCCAGTAATGGGTGCCATTAGAGAGTTTTTGCAAACCACCGACGCTGTCAAGTTTATGAACGAATTCTTCTAGGGCCAGCAAAGTGAGATGCTAACCTCAAAGAAGTATTTTAATGTTTGATATTTCGTTGTAGGTGATAGAAAGCGATGAAGAAGAAACTCAACAAACTGAGCAACAAGATGAACAGCAACCACCCCAACCAGTTCAACAGCTTCAGCAGCCACAAGATGAAAATTTTCCCCACGTTAAGAGTACGTTGGTTCTCTTTCGTAAACCTTGTCATAAAACTAATTTTTATGTGAATTCGGGTAGTTCTCGTGACTCTCTACCCGTATTAACATTTAAGCGCTCTAAGCAACTTTAAAATCAACCTTGAAAGAGTGCTCCTAGTAAGCATTAGCATTGGCAAATGAAGTCGATTCATGCCAATGGAAAACTCCGAAAAATCCATCATGTAATGTAAAATCATTCTGTTTGCCATGGATATTAGAAAACACATGGAATTGTTACAATATCCATGTATTTTATGAAAATAATTATCGATTATGACGTTACTACTAATATGTTGCAATATATTCATGTACACCATTATATTATTCACTCTCTTATAATCGCTGTCACTCCGTCTTACAGTCGACATGGAGGCGGACATTTCTCAGTTGGAAGCCCCAACTTTCACTACTCTGAACAGAGGGCCGCCGGAACCCATGCTGCGGCTCAGATGGGATCACAAAGTGTCGCTGATCGGAGAGAAGGTTCTCAATCCCATGATCCACTGCTGCGACAAGTGTCTGAAACCAATACTCATCTATGGAAGAATGGTAATTGAGTAATTCTATTTTCATCGATCTTTTTAATCGATTTTTTCAAGTTGGAAAGAAGCTTTGTGTTTTAGATATGTTCATTAAAAAAAATCCGAGTCTGCCAAGATAGCGGAAGCATTAGAGAGTTTTCGCCATGTCAGGCGCGACGACTTGAGATTGTGACGACTCAAGACAGATGGGGCCAGCAGACGCAGATGCTAACTTTTTTTGGTGGATTTCGAGTTGTCACAAAATAAGGTTTGGACTCTGAAAGTCACGCTAAATAGCTACTGACCTGCGAAGTCACTCGAAAATGGCCGATAGTGAACAGCTGATTCAGACTCTGGGGGTCTCGAAATAAGTTTTTCAGAATGAAATTTGGAATGTTTGGTGATTCGCCGTATTGAAAAAATCTATTACTACTTGGATACCTAAGTATTTACATCCTTTTCTGATCCAACATTGCGATTAAAAAAAAAACCTACCTTCTAATGATTTTAATCGTATTCACCTAGTTTAAATGGGTAGTTACCTAAGTAGCGAACACCACAAACCTAGGTTTTCCGGAGTTCGTACTGCATTTTTCTGGGTCTCAAATACTAACTACTTAACTACAGCTACCTATCCACTGGTTCCTTGTTTGTCTAACAACACGTCCGTAGCATAATTATCTCTAGATAACTTCATAACTGTTGTAAGAGGACTTTTTCCAACTTGACATTCAACTTACAAGTACGATGATCACAGCAAACGGAACTATCAATTGAAATCTTGAATGGTACCTACTTACGTGAACTGACTCCCATTGCCTGATTATTGTAGATCCGTAGTTAGGCGTGTTGGTAGATGAATACAACAAGGTAGATGAATATACAACATTGAATGAAAAACAAGGGTGCACTTATTTGGAAATTTCATTTACATTCAAACAATGTAAAATTCGCACAGAGTCAACAATAGTATACGATGGATTCACTTGATCTTGATGTGAAAATAACAGAATTCTGATGACGAGTAGTTTGTTTCGAGAGATGAAAAACTTGATAATTCCCGGGAGAAAGAAAACTGGTCTACAACTGAAAGCTAAAATTGACAACCAAAACACGGGAGTCGAACGTTGAACACAATACAAAATCCTGCTACATCCGATTTAATTGAAACTGGTTATAAAAGTGTGAGGTTATGAAGGGTAGAGTTGCCAAGAAAGCCGTCGTCCTCGACACCGCCAAAAGCTGGCATTTGGTCGTCTAAGACGACCGAGCTCGACGTTCAAGTCGTCACACATGCGCAGTCACCATTTTCAGACGGTTGCATGGATATTACACGCGGACGGTCGTCATGAATGACGTGGCGAAAACTCTCTATTAATGAGGAATTTCACCTTGTAGGAATTTCCTATTATGACCCCAAAATCAGATTCAGCACCTCGAAAAAACTCTACGGCAAACTTTTAGCCCGTAATTCCTAATTTACGAATAAACAAAACAGTGTAGAAAATATGAACGTTTAAAAAACCGGGAGGATGACGTCAACCTGGAATAGTTCATGTACAGCCACTTGAAGCGCTGAGATCGTGAAATCTCACTTAGTAATAGTCCTCAGATGCAACATTTCACAAAACCAGTAAAGATCAAAATAGAAAAACTGAAGAAAAAAAATAGAAAAAGCAAGATGGGGAAAATTACGTTTCCCCTGTATTTGTTTGATAAATTTCCTTGGAGATAACACGATTTCGTCGTACCAACGGGCAACACTGGGAGGAGACGACGATCCGAACAGCCAATCAGCGAGCGTTTCCGCTTTACGTTGAAGAGGTCCGTTTTCCCAGTTATTTTTTGAAATCATAAATTTTTATTTTCTCCCAAAAATAGCAGGAGACTTATTTTCCGAAATCAACCCGAATTTCATCTATCCCACACCATTAACTATTCAGGAAAAATGCAAACAGAATTCGGTGAAATGGGGAATTTGCCCTCACAGTTTTTACTTGTTGACTGACAACATCCTCTGATGTTGAACTCTGGGGAGCTAACTCCAGGTCTGCCATCAGCTGGTCTCTTTCAGGCGCCCATTTGGTGCATTTGAAGAAGGTGTGGAGTACCTACATCATCGCCATCTTTGTTCTGGCAGTGTAGACATGTTGGGGCAGATACCTTCCCTAGTTTTATCCAAATAGGCGTAAAAAGTCCGTGTCCTGCGTAAGGAAGAAG
>CM019173.2:17026006-17044891 GCA_009739505.2 Apolygus lucorum
TAGAGTACCCACACGGCTACTCCATTTCTGGGTACAACAAATATACGCGCGTATTCATTATATATATATATATATAGCTACAAACTTTTCTTAATTTTGGACAATTTTCATTTTTGAAAAATGCATTCATATCAGAAATTTTGTGCTGAATCCGAATATACCATATATTACCATGATTTTCAATGTAAAAACCACAAAAACGGGAAAAACCCATTTTTTGGAGTTTTTTTGAATTTTGGACCACTTTGGATTGTCCAAAATTGCTGGTTAACGAACTTGACCTATGGTTTGTTGTTACAAACATTTTGGCAAAAACTAAAAAAAAAATTTTAAACAATTACTCAAGTTATTGTCCGGAATGACACATATATATATACATATGATTTTTGGAAAAACTTCAGGGATCGTTTCAGAATGTTCCAAAACGGATTTCAGTGTGAAAATTTTTCGAAAAAGTCGATTCTAAAAATGTTGAGGCCATTGCAATAGCTTCATTTTCTTTGAAAATTCGCTAATAATACGCTGCAAAATATTGCTGGGTATGCTTTGAAGACGTTAGGAGTCCATATTCATGTTCTACTCGTCTCTATGAACTCATAGAGTACCCACACGGCTACTCCATTTCTGGGTACAACAAATATACGCGCATATTCATTATATATATATAGCTACAAACTTTTCTTAATTTTGGACAATTTTCATTTTTGAAAAATGCATTCATATCAGAAATTTTGTGCTGAATCCGAATATACCATATATTACCATAATTTTCAATGTAAAAACCACAAAAAACGGGAAAAACCCATTTTTTTGGAGTTTTTTTGAATTTTGGACCACTTTGGATTGTCCAAAATTGCTGGTTAACGAACTTGACCTATGGTTTGTTGTTACAAACATTTTGGCAAAAACTAAAAAAAAAATTTTAAACAATTAGGTACTCAAGTTATCGTCCGGAATGACACATATATATATATATACATATGATTTTTGGAAAAACTTCAGGGATTGTTTGAGAATGTTCCAAAACGGATTTCAGTGTGAAAATTTTTCGAAAAAGTCGATTCTAAAAATGTTGAGGCCATTGCAATAGCTTCATTTTCTTTGAAAATTCGCTAAAATGACAAAATTGCGATGCGTGCAATCATGATCTTTTGCTTCCGAGTCTACCAAGGTAGCGGAAGCTTTGTTTTCACTTTTCAAGGACGAAAAAAAAGTTCTCCAAAATCAAAATTTCCACTCGCGTTTTGCGTTTTAGACCTTTCTGAACAATTTTGGTTCCGTGTCTGTCTGTCTGTCTGTCATGAATTCCTTGTAACGCGCATAACTATACGAAGTTATAGTCCGATTTCGATGAAATTTTCAGGGATTATGTGGATTAGGTTGTAGATAGTTCCCTATGAAAATCATCATCCCCGGACTGATAGAAGCGACTGCGCATGCGCAAACGTGAATTTCCTTGTAACGGCCATAATTTCAACTGTCCCCCAGGGGTCGCGGGTTCGAATCCCAGCCGAGGCTAAGAATTTTTTTGATCCAATCACATACATCTACTCACTTAATTTTTTATCCGAATTTGATCAAATTTTCTAGGGTTGTCCAGCGTGTAGATGGTCCCCTATGAGGGTAGTGAAAGGTACTTAGAGATTGGTGTTTTGAGATTAACTACTACGCATCGGATCATCTATATAATCGGGTTATGGATACGAGGAAGCTATGTGGCACACCCACTCGGCAGACGTTTTTTTGTTTTTTCAATTTCCCATTTACCCCCATTTTTTATTGCAGATTCGGATTTAACGTAAAATTGTATCAATAATGTACTTTCACCAACATGTTTTTTTCACCCTCGGTCGTATCCATCCTGTATAACGTTTGGATGCTACCTCAGCAATCTGTGATTGAAGAAATTCATTCGACGAACGACTTTACCCAACGCCCAACTGAATGTCCTTCGAAATACAAAACAATAATACACTTACCGAGGAGTGGAAATTAGTAACGGGGTTTCCAAACAAGAGGTCGTCGAACTGGAAACAGAGGGGAAACTCTTGCATAAGGTGTCCGGGTGTAATGAACTGTACCTATTCAGAGATGAAACCAGCCAGAAATCGGTACATCAAATGGAGAGTACTAACTTACTTATGGTAGGTAGATACACCTACCTACTAGTATTATTGATAAGTAAAAGTAATAAGTTTTAACAAAGAGCATTCCGATCCAGAATCAAAGTAATACAACATGAATGTCTCACCTTTGTGGGTGGAGGTTCACATTGCGCTCAATCAGCTTTCTGGGTACAGGTTCTGATCTTTGCTGGGTATAGTCCTTATTGGCAAACCAAGGAAAACCATGGTGGTGGCGAAAGTAGCTTAGTTTTCAGAAGTTGTGGGGACAATTTCAAGCAGATTGATCAATCAAGTAGCAGGGGCGTCCTAGAGGTCTCGAGTATGCTGCCGTGCTAAGCCAGAAAGTCGTAAAGTGAAAATTTGACCAAATTGAGTTATTGGGGGGTTTAGGGGGTCGATTTCTATCGATTTTCGAAGTTTCAGAGTCGTATCTCGACTAGAAATGCCTCAAACAAGATTCCCGATTTTTGCGTTAAGGCATGTTAACTTGATTATGCTAAGCAACTAGTCGTATCAGAGCGAATCAGAAGAAGAAAACTCGTATCTTGACACAGTTACGAGAATCGGCCTTAGTATTTCGACGATACGACTTCTTGCATTCTGATTCGGCATGATACGACTTTTTGCCTCTGAAAACTCAGCATTTAGTGGTGACTTTAGGAACCTTCTTACTGCTACCTACCTGAATACTGCAGTGCTAAGCCAGAAAGTCGTATCTTGGCTTCACCTAACTTTCGGGAAAACGACCTAATAGGTTTCGTGGTGAAATAACTCTTTCACGGGATTATTTTTCCTCCTTTTACCTCAACTAAAAGTTTTTCTTACAAAAAATTAGTTGCTGAATCGATTTCTGAGGTCAAAATTAAACATTTTTCAGTGTATATTGTCAAAAACTGTATAACATTTTTCCATTCTTATTACCTACTTCCGAGTCTACCAAGGTAGCGGAAGCTTTGTTTTCACTTTTCAAGGATGAAAAAAATGTTCGCAAATCAAAATTTTCACTCGCGTTTTAGGTTTTAGACCGTTCTGAACAATTTTGGTTTCATGTCTGTGTCTGTCATGAAATCCTTGTAACGGGCATAACTATACGAAGTTATTGTCCGATTTCTATGAAATTTTCAGGGATTGTGCGGGTTGGTGTGTAGACGGTCCCCTATGAAAATAATCATCCCCGGACTGATAGAAGCGACTGCGCATGCGCAAACGTGAATTCCTTGTAACGGCCATAACTTCTACATTTCTCATCCGAATGCGATGAAATTTTCAAGGATGTTACAAATTAGTATTTAGATGGTCCCCTATGAAAATCACCACCTTCGGACTGATTGTAGCCACTGCGCTTGCGCAAACGTGAATTCAAGATCGAGATACGACTTCAGGCTTAGTATATCTGACCTAAATGTAAGTAAAATAAGAGTAGAAAAATGTTATACAGTTTTTGACAATATACACCAAAAAAATTTTAATTTTGACCTCAGAAATCGATTCAGCAACTAATTTTCTATAAGAAAAACTTTTAGTTGAGGTAAAAGGAGGAAAAATAATCCCGTGAAAGAGTTATTTCACCACGAAACCTATTAGGTCGTTTTCCCGAAAGTTAGGTGAAGCCAAGATACGACTTATGATTAACTGTATGATTATACGACTTATGATTAGCACGGCAGTATGATTAACTAACGGGAAGCAGTAGTACCCTTCAAAGCACCAGCAAAAAATGCAGTGGCGGCTGGTCAGGGTAGGCAAGGTAGGCACCGCCTAACCTGCAATCTATACTTAAAAAACGTTTAATTGAAAAAAAAATATTTTAATTAAAAAAATAAAAATAAATAAAATTTTTGAAAAAAAGTTGAGTTTTCTTTTCTACATTAAATTAATTATTCTTCGAAGTTGCTGAGTAATGGTTATAGAACTCAATCTCACTTTGCTCAATGGGAAATAAAGTCAACTTGAAAGTGGAATGAACCAGCAGAAAGGAACCGTCCTATGAACCGTTCTATGAACCAGCAGAAAGGAACCGTTCTATGAACTACACCCCCCTTCCCCCCGCCATAAGAGCGAGGAACGAAGGCTCCTTAGGCGAAAGCGCGTTTTCGCCTGACATGCCATTCATCAGAAAAAGAATCCATTGATAAAGAATAGGCTAAGATAGACGATCCCCTCCCACTAGTTAGGCGATGGGAGCTTGGAGGGGAGTTTCGCCTTTCCCGATTTCGCCCTCCCCTCTAAGCCACCCCAGTGTTGACAACCCTACTGATAAATCCGTATATCTACGAATTTTTGGTTCTCATCCCAAATAACCGATTTTTCATCAAAATCAAGGGATTTTTTGACTTGATTCATTTTTGAACTTTCGAGCTTTGTATAGTATTTATAAAACGTAAGGATTTTCACTCTTAATCTCGGATTTTTCAAGGGTTAATTAGGCTTGAGTATGGAGAAATCTACCCATAGGGTTGGCAACTCTGTACTTCATGCCTTCTTCGTATTTACCCTTCCCCTCCTTTCTTATCAGAACTCGGTCTGAACTTTTTGCCCTTTGCCTTCGACTGTTTACCTTCCGTTTTAATTTTCTCGGTGGCATTCGCGTTTGTGATCGTGATATCGTGATGGATGTTATTTTAGCCCTGCTTGATCAGCCATTCTCGCGATGGAAAGAAGAAGATAAGCAAATCTTGGTGAGAAATGGACGGCCAATTCCGCAGGTTAATTTATCTAGTAATGACCACAAACAAGGTAAAACCTATACTCGTACTTTCACTAGATCCTGGCTCGATAAATACAAATGGATTTGTATAAGTTCTTCCAAAAATGCATTATTCTGTTGGCCGTGTTTATTGCTGAATAATTGTAAAAGTCCGTGGAATTCTTGTGGCTATTCTGACCTCAAAAATGTATCTACTGCCATAAAAAAACACAATGACTCGAAAGATCATTTAGGTGCCACAGTTTGTCTGAAAAGACTCGAAAATAACTGTTCAACCGTTGCCGAAATGCTTGATGTCCATCATAAAATCAGCAAGGCTGCATTTAATGATAAAGTTAGTCTGAATCGTAGGGTAATGGCAAATATAATAGACACAGTTATTCTTCTTGGAAAAACTGAGCAGCCTTTCAGGGGTCATGATGAATCAACAACATCTTTGAACAAAGGTAATTACGTTGAGACATTACAAACTCTTATTGATCACAATTCAGCTGATGTGAAAATTCATTACAATTCTATGAAGTCCATTTTTTCTGGAAATTCCAAAACTATACAGAATGAAATTATTGAAGTTTTAAACACAGTCTTGCAGGAATCAATAACATGTGCTATTGATGGGGCTCCATTCTTTTCTATTCAAGTAGATGACACTACTGATATCACCCAAAAATGCCAATGTACCATGATTGTTAGATTCGTTAATCCTATTGGTGAAATTGTTGAACATTTTCTGGGCTTCGTTGATGTTAGTACAGGCCGAGATGCTCAGAGTATGTTTGTACATCTCAACAATCAAATTCTTCTTTCAATTCTTCACTGAGAACGAGAAGTTACCAATCATGATTTCGGAGAAGGTCGAAGAATAACAACTGTAAAATTTCATTTCGATTAGAAAATTGATACAAAAATCCCCGCACTCGCGTCCTCGTCTCGAAAGAGTCCAACAATCCATGCCGGTTAGTTTTCCTTTGTTGACTTGGAACTTCCAAGTGGGAAGTTGGTGGTTGAAGAGAGTGATGGATGAAGTAGGTGGATGTCGCGGGTGGTGGTTCTTCATTCCTTCTTATCATTGAAGTTCAACATTTTTCACTTTGAATTACACCTATTTAAATTTGAATTAGATAAATCTCTTTTCCATTGAATTAAACCTTTTTTACTTTCATTGATATCTTTTCTAGGCCTCAGGACCTGGCATGGGCGGTGACAGCGGACCTGAAACGGGCAGAGCAAGAAAAACCCTCTTGGTAGGGTTCCACCCCCTCACCAACTATCCTGGAGGGGGAAAAGTGGTTCCTACTTCACAACCAAGTTTATTTGGAAGAAATTTGAACAAATTAGGAGTTGTGGGTGCCTTCATATGGAAATTTGGATACTGGTTGCTAAGGACGCAAAACTCAAAGAAATGAATAATGATCACATTTTGGTCAGCTACAATTTGAACGGAGATTAGGCCTCTTTGGTGATTCACACTCGTAATTCTGTTTTATTCCTTGTTCCGGGTCAGTATTTTAAACGATTTTAGGAATTCATACTAATGAATTCCTAAAATTCCGTGCACTAGCACGGTTCTATGGAATTGAAAAACTGAAATATTGCCGCCGGAATCATCAAAATCGAACAATAATTGCCAACAAAAATGGAAAAAACCGTTTATTCAGCAGTTTTTTCCATTTGAAGACCACAGGGGAAGAACGCACCAAGTCGATTTTTTGCTATTTTTTTTTTCTTATAGATTTTTTCACGGCGGACTCGATGGTGACAACCAAAATGGACAAAAACGATCCAATATAGGAGAAAAATGCAAGAAACGAAACACCGTACAGGGGAAGAACGCACCAAGCCGAGCGCAACCGGGGAAGAACGTGCCAACTTTCGGGCTCCCTCCCCCAGGTCGTATTCCCCTACCTGATGGATCTCTGTGATTCACGCATTCATGCGGTTTTCCTGGGTTTCACAGTATTATTTTCGATTGTTAGCGGCGATCATTATTATTTTCTTCATACCAATAAGTTTATATGAGACTAGTGTTTGTTTTCTTGAAAACGGTGAAACAAAAATGAATTTCCTGGATTTCATTCTATTAAAATATTTTGCAAAACTTCTTCGTGAGTGAACTTTTGAAAATACCAAATCATTAGGTATATATATTATTAAAATGTCACGAAACCGTTATGCCCTGATAAAGAGAGAAATCTTATGGTAGGATACTATGAATAAAACCAGAAATACACGTTCATGGTGCATTCTTCCCCTGTACAGATGGACCTGTGCAACTTTGGATAGCAATATGGAGTTTTAAAATATTTTTTGCAGTAGTTTTGATTGTACCACCGCATTCTACAGTACGCTGAGATACAAATTCCAATTTTTTTTTAAATTGTATCGACCGAATTCGAACTAATATTGGGTTTTTGCCGGAAAAAATGATTTCCTGAAAAGTTTACAAAATGGGACATGGTGCGTTCTTCCCCTGTAGTCTTCATTTTGGTTCATTATTTTCAATAATGAACCTTTGGAATCGACGAAGAAAAAAAATTTTAACCACCCCTCAAAATTTATTGGTTTACGTTTCAAGGTAGGTACTTACGTAGAATCCGAAAATCAAATAAAACATTTTACGTGTCACCTTTTCCAAAAACCGAGTTACCTACACCCATTTTCAGAAGGTTGTATCTTCGCACCTAATTTATATCAACTACCACCTCCCTAAAAGTTGTAGAGCAAGTATTGGGGGGCACAAAAAGTACAAGTAACGCGGGACAGAGGGCGCTCGCATCCTCCACCACTGCGTGCTTCTTCCCCCACCACTTATATACCGAATGCTCTCTCTGTACTCACTCCTTTTGTTAGCCCTCGTGCTCGATATTATACGTTTTCATATTTCAAGTTGTAGTTTAATTGCGATCAACTTACCCAGGTAAAGTTAACGATTCATTATTATATAATGTAGATATCAATCGTTTATTATTATGAATGGGTACCGTAAAACGGGGTGAATAGGATCAGTTTTCACATTCACAGGTCTGTAACTTTGGAACTGCACATGATAGAGCAGTGAAACCAATGTCATTTTATGTGTCTTCGTCTCCTCTATCAATTTCTTACCTCAGTTTATTTGTAGGTGTTAATTAGGAATTTTAATTATTTTTTTAACGCCCTGATCCTATTGGTCCGAGAGTCGGGGTGAATGGAATCATGGTTGATTTTTCCGCTATTTTTCCATTCAACTCTGTCTTGGACCAATTGGCTCACGTGCTATGAAAAAAAGAGAAAAAGAAAAAACCACTCCCACCACTTTATTTATTCTTTTCCAAGTTTTGGGGTGAGTAATGCACACAACTTCGCAACATTTTCATTTTATTAAAACTTTTCAAATGGCAAACAGTGAACAGTCTCTTGGTGATAACCTTAGATCGGCCTGGATCATCAGTCAAACTTGTTTCATCATAATTGACGATATTAGCTGGTGAAACACCTTCCAGTTCGTTCTTCAGATTATCGAAATAAGAGATGAGAGTTTGTCTGGATACCGCAGCCCTCGATCTCTTGATATTTTGGCACATTCTCACACTTACACGAGAGGAATGGCGTTTCAAAAAACAGTTTATGAACTCATCCCCTGGCAGATTGTTTTTGAATGCCCTTACAACTTGTCCTTGTTTGTCAAGGTAGCTCTTGATGAACATTTTAAGGACGGATCGGTCGAAAGGATAGCCCCATTCACAGCAAGTTATAATGCGAGAAACAATAAGGCCTTCTACCTCAGGCGACAGTAGAGTTTGACCACCTTGAGGGCTCATGTTTGGGTTCAAAAAATGTCTCCTTACCACTGAGTACGGAATTCCAGAATCTGTGGATGCCTGACGTATGCTGCAGCCCCTATGTATAGAATTTATCACGCGCTTCAGCTCCTCTTTCGACCTCTTGACGTAACGTTTACCCCTAGGGTTGGGTTGATACAGCCTCGGCATTGCACGATCCTATTCACCCCAGTTTCACACGATTCAAGGGGTTCCTTTGAAAAATCACTGACTGCACAGCCCCACTGCACGTTAAAAATATGAAAAAAATCAGAATGACAACACAGATAACTGACAAATGATTCATGAAAAAAAACAGATCAAAGGTAACACACTGTATCTCGTTGTAAACAAACTTTTGCCGCGTTGTGTGAAACAGCTGACTGATAAGGCAGTGTTGCCAACCATTATCGGCCAAATCATATCGAGTTACAATCGAGAATGACCAATATATCGATACATCGAATCATCCACTATCGAACCCAGTTAGAATTTTCGATTTACGTTGATTAGTTGGCGGTATTTTTGAATTTGAACGATTTTCACGAAATCTGAGCCTATTCACCTCGCTGATTCTATTCACCCCGTTTTACGGTATTTCAATATTGCGATATGACGTCAAGGCTGTGGAGGAGAAAATGCGGACTCCTCCCAATGGTCATACAATTGTCTCTTGGTGAATAATTTATTCATGTTGTGGTTAAACATTTCTCGAGTGTTCCATTGTGTTGAGTTGTATCAGATCTAATAGATCGCGCATGTCAGACTAGTTACCCGATGAATCTGAGGAATCTCGAGGAACACATCATTTCGACCTCATGTTTAGGCCTATAAAACCCGGTTGGCATAACTCGAGCACATCTGGTGAGATAGTGCGTAGGTACATACTCGAAGTCTGGACGATGCGTTCTCGAAAGTTACCTAACTTTTGTGTTTGATACATTGTGTTTCATTTAAATTCGTGATGATAGCTGAAAGTTTCCTTTCTTTTGTAATGACAAAATGGCCTCCTTGAAGCCTTGTATTGTTGGTCGAAGTTCATAGTCGAGTTCGAGTTCAAAGTGAGTTCTAATTTACTTTGTGTTCATTATGATCGTGATGTTTCTATTCATTATTTTTATGTTTCTATTCATCATTGTTTTGATCTTTACTAATGAATAAAAGTTTGGAGTTTGTGAATTATTGAAATTCTAGATTTTGATTTATCAATGCATGAAGTAGAATGCAATAATAATCGATGTTGTTATCGTACAATCGATATCTTGTTATCGTACAATCGATATCTTGTTATCGTACAATCGATATCTTGTTATCGTACAATCGATATCTTGTTATCGTACAATCGATAACTGGTTATACAAACGATGTTTTTCTGTTATCGTGTGATAAATGTTGAACATCGATTATTTAATACTCGACTATGAAATACCGATGTTGAAAGTCTAGTGCATTACATTAAAAACGAAAAGTGAATCAAGCAGAACAAAATGAAATGTATCAAGACGCAAATTAGGTTCTAGCTCGAACTTAGAAGTTTGACACGATCTTAGTAATAGAAGTTTGACACGACCTCTGAATAAATGCCTCGATTATAAAGAGCTGTATTTCTCGTTATGTATTCTCGAATACACATAATCACTCGAAATGGTACGATTTTGTGTGCAAGAGACAATTGGACCATAATGCCTAGTTGCAGGAAAGGCTGTCACGTAACTATCTCGAATCTTTTAGGAAGGTTTCAGTTACTTCCTCAAATGATTATGATTTATGTACGTGTCATAGACCTATGTGAATCCATTTTTGTTCCCTATGGTATCACGTCTGCCGCATACCTTTTGCGGTTTTTCGTGGCAATAGACGTTGCGTTTGCCTTGAAGGGCAGTCTGAAAGTAGGGGAAAGGCTTGTACCTTGGGACGCTTGTACCTCGGGACAATGCTTAAATCAATTAGAAAAGAGGCACAAAAAAAATTGGACTGGGCTCCAATCATCTTTGGATGTGAAGGCAACACCGTGTATGTGCCCCTTTTTCTGTTATCACTGACCATGTGATGATGAAAATTCGTTGTTTGTTATCACCGGTCCCAAAGTTTTGTCTTTGCTCCATACCAAGATCAATTGACAGAAAGATAAGTTTGAATTCCTTCCACTTGCAACTGCTTTCCTTCAATTCAAGGTTCATCTCTATGATTTTGATGTTTTTAAAATGTTATTATATCATGATATGTCAATAATTAAATTTTTTGGAAAATGTCAAATGTTTGTACCTTGGGACACGTTGAGGTTTGTACCTTGGGACACAATATTTTTTCGTTTTATGTTATTTATGTTCGGTTTTGGCCTAAGCTACCATGTTAAGATGTTGGTCCATTCATGTGCAGATGCCACGATCAAAGGATGGAGTGAATCAGCAGCCAGTGGATGGGCCTGTTGTGATCAGCTACCTCTTCACATTTCTGTCCATTTACTTCCTTAGCTCAGTGGTAGCGAGCTCCGACTCAGAAGTGTAAATATAGTTTAGTCGGAACGATAGAAGATCGATCCTCGGTCGAGGGAAGTTAATCTTTGATGATTCAACAAAGTGGCGCAGTCGTACAGACCCGAATGGTTTCCTCAGCATTCTCTGGGAACAATAATAAATTAGTGTTGTCATCAAAACAACTCCACCCAAGACACGAGTCGAGCCACAGCCTATTCAGACAAACGTTGAGGTCAGTAGATGCCCCGCCCCGTTCATGAAGAAATAATAATAACAAAACTCCGAAGCCAGTAAAAAATATAGCGTTCTCACTGGGTTGAATAAGGCCGGCTAAAGAGCCCTCACCACCCTGACTAAGTAACGGAGTAACTAAGATTTCCCAACAGGGGAGAGATGTTGTGATCAGCTACCTCTTCGCATTTCTGTCCATTCACTTCCATAGCTCAGTGGTTGCGAGCTCTGATTCCGAAGTGTAAATTAATATAGTTTAGTCGAAAGGATAGGAGATTGATCCCAAGTCAACAAAAGTCAATGGGAGATGCGCCTGATTTTTTTTAAATTTTTAATCAAAAGTAGACCTCACCTTGAGAATTTTGACACCAGCCGTTCTCTTTTTGGATAAGTAGATCTTTTTCTATGATTTTTCAAAGTTTCGAATGTTTATGACGCCACGCGCCCCTTCCGCCTGTGCAGGACCCCCCCTGCCCACTGTAACGTCATAAACATTCGAAACTTTGAAAAATCATAGAAAAAGGTCTTCTCACGCTAAAAGGCCGTGGTTGGTAACAAATTAAATACAAAGTGAATTCTCAGAATGAGGTCTAGTGTAGAAAAATAACAATAAACAGTTTTTCCGACTCCTGCGCACACTACATTTTTGATGATTCAACAGGCCAATGGTCGAAAAGGCAGCAAGATTTACCAATAATGATCCTTTTAGTTTATTATTCTTTGAAGCATCGTTCTTTGACTTAATAATACTCATCCCGAACATGCCGTTTGTGATAAGATAGTATCCTATTTGTGTGATAGCAATGTAAAAGTAGGTAACCAAATTTTGCTACTTGTCTATGTTTGAACTCCTTTAAAAGGATATTTGAAAAATAAAGTCTCCTTTAAAAGGATATTTGAAAAATAAAGTCTGTTTTTGCGATAACTAGTGTTTAAATAAAATATTTCGAATAATTTAGGTGGTTTTCTTCTAAATTTATCCTTCTGTCCCAAGGTACAAACATGGGTGTCCCGAGGTACATACACTGTTTGTACCTCGGGACAAAATAGACATTTTGAAAAATCAAGTTTTATGGTATTTAAACTTTTTTCAAAATTATGGTTTATACATTTTATTAAACCTCAAGAGTAGTAGAGAATAATACACCCTTCCGTTAATTGCTTAATTACTTTTGTCTGCGAAAAAAATGTAATTGAAAAAATTGTCCCAAGGTACAAGCCTTTCCCCTACATGATGACGCTGACTGCTCCTCATTTTGTATAACAATACATCTTGCAGGACAGTTGGTGATGCTGAATAGAAGGCTCCCTGGGCAAACACTAACAGCTCTTTGATGTGGGTTTGGCACCCTGCTAGGTCATCCGCTACGTCGTTTGCTCTTACCGGGGGCGTGACAGCCATCCAGTCATTAAAATTAAAAAAAAAAAAAATAATTAATTTGAATGATGATAGTCAGAATGTTACGGCTAAGGTTCCTCAGTTTGATAGCAACTGTTCCTAGCTCTCGAATTTTGGCTATCTATCTTTCAGCTTCTTGAGAGTGAATACCCAAAATATCTCGAATGATTGTTGTCTAATTTACAGCATCTCGAGGGTGAACACCCAAATTTTTGAATTATTGCTGTCTAACAGCATCTCGAGGGTGAACACCCAAATTTTTTAACTATTGCTGTCTAACAGCATCTCGAGGGTGAACACCCAAATTTTTGAATTATTGCTGTCTAACAGCATCTCGAGGGTGAACACCCAAATTTTTGAATTGTTGCTGTATACCTATCTTACAGCTTCTCGAGAGTGAAGACTCAAATCTTCTCGAATTTTGTCAATCTTACTTTAATTTCTCGAGGGTTAACACCCAAATTATATCTTTTTAAATAATAATAATGTTGGTCCATTCATGAGACACTGAATGGAACATTGTTATTAACTAGAAAGCAAGTATTGTTAAATGGGTGTCTCATGGGTAGACTACAAAATCACCAGTGAAATTGTCTAATGCTCGTTTGTTTTACACAGGTCAATATAAATAATGGAAACCGCCGATGATGACAAATTTTCAAAGCGAAAGCTCTCCAGAAACTTCATGGAAGAAGTGGATATGCTCAGACACGAATTTGTAGAAGTTACTGACCACTTTCAACAACGAGCAAAATCACTTGGGCTGAAGTACCAACAACTCGCTGATGATAACCATACCAATTATGATGAAGATTTTCTCACGGTAAAAGCTTGTCAAGAACTGATGAAGGAAGCCGAAGAATATGCCAGAAAAAGAGCTTCTAAAGTTATACCTTCAATCTCAGGTAACAAAACTTCAAATCATGGTCATACAAATGAGCCCGTTCCAACACTAACCAGACGACCAGATTTCAGAGTGAGATATCCATCTGGAGACAACAAATTGGGTGTAGATTCAGACTACTCAGTATGGCGACACAAAGTCATCGTGCAAATAAGGGCTGCTGGTTGTGAATTCTTGGTAGATGAAAAGGTGCAACCTGTCCAAGACCTTGAAGCCACAGAAATTACGCAGATGAGCCACCTCACAATGGCTTATCTAATTTCTAACCTATCAGATCACTTCCAGAGACTTGTCGCAAGAATTAACCACCCAAAGGAGTTGTTGGAAGCTCTTGACAGAATAAAATTACCGAAAAATAAGATTTCTCAATTCGCATTGAGGGAACAATTTGGAAATTTCTTCTATGACCCCTCCAAAGAAACTATCATATCCTTCCTGGCAAGATTCGAAGACATTGAAGAGAAACTGAAGAGCTGTCCTGGTGTTGTCTTGGATGAGGGAACAGTCAAACATAATCTACTTCTGGCAGTAGCACAGTATTGCCCTTCGCTATTGGAATCTGAGAAGAATACTGTAGGAGCAGGACGTTCAGTGCAACAGATCAAAGAATTCTTACACCTTGAGGAAGTCAGCAAAGGAGAAATTGTACGCAGATACCCAAGCACAGTGACTCAGAGTGCGCTCATTGCTGCTAAGACATCAAGAAACCAGTCAATCTCGACCCAATTGATGAGATGCAGGACTTGTGGACTTTTTGGTCATTTGAAGAATGAATGTCCAAATGGCAAAACAGTATGCTACAATTGTCGAAAGCCAGCGGACCATATAGCCAGAAACTGTCCTTTCAAACTTACTCCTCAAACCAAGAAACATCGAAAAACGAGACCAACAGGTAAAACTCACTGTCAGATCAATCATATAACAGAAGGTCAGCCACGGAAAGTTGAAATCCACAAAAAATCAAAGAAACTGAGAACACCCATGGTTAAAAAGCGTAGTCGCCTTGAAAGACTCAGACTCGTTGTGGATCAAGGAACTGATGATGATGATGAAGAAGACAATGAACTGGATACAAGATCAGAAGAACATGAAATAGCAGCCATAGCTACTGAGCGCCATTCATACCCAAATCTCGATGGTACAGCCTTGTCACTGTTTGAAGGTAAGACTAGTAAATCTAAACTGATATACTTTGTAGCGGACACTGGAGCTACTCAGCATATTTGTCGTGATAAGGAAGCTTTTCTTGAACTGGTTGATTTAAAAAAACCTAAGATAATCTCTTGTGCAAATAATAAATCAGCAGCCGATCTAATAATCTTCAATGGGGAATATAGTAGTTAGAAACCCAAGTAATGGGTCTTATGGCTGCCTTCAAGACGTACTTTATGCTCCAAATGTATTGGAAAATCTTTTTTCTGTAAGAAAGCAAATTACCAATAATAATTTGTCTGTTCATTTTGACTAAAAAAAAAAATAAGTTTCATAGATAAAATTAGTGGAGATATTGTGAAAGAAGGGGAATTTGATGGTACTTTTTGGTGGTTAGCTTTTGAGCTGCCTCTAGCGGGAGCTACAGCTATCACAAAGTTTTCACTTCTAAAACAAATTAATAAAACTGAGTTATTTAGTCCACTTGTCAACGTGGGAGGGAGTTACTCTCTCTGCACAGTTCTGCCATCTACATCAACTGCTACAGGATCATCCCCAGGTAAAAATACAGGAACTAAGCGCCCTACTGGGAATGAACCTTTAGGAGGGAGAAAAGTAAAACATGTGAAAATCCATCAAATAAATGATAGTAACTCGGACTCCAATGAGGAATTTAACAATCAAAATGAGAATCTTAACTCTTCCTCTGACTTGCTTGCTGAGGGATCTACAGGTGGTGAAGCTGAAGAAACTATTCAATCTCCTGCTCCTCTCACTAATGGAGGCACCACCCAAGTTAGCTTGAGAAATGATCTAGGTTTTATGTGGCACATTAGGTTGAATCATGTTTCTTTAAGATATCTTCAAATTGCTTCTAAAACCATTCCTGAGCTGAAAAATGTAAAGTTTCAAAAGAATATACTTGATTGTCCTGATTGTAAGATGGCAAAAGCAAAGCGCAAGCCGTGTAATGAAGTTAGGCACCGTGTTGAGACACCATTCCATCGCCTTTGGAGTGATGTTCTCGGTCCAATTCGACCAGTCCTCCTATAGGAATCATTTCAGTATGTGGTAACCTTTACTGACGATGCTACACGCTATGCCTTTGCCTACCCAATAGTTGATAAGACTCAAGTTCATTTGGCTCTTCTGAATTGTCTCAACGAAATCAGAAGACTTAAAGGCCAAGTAACACCGGTTAATGAAATTTCTGTAGATGGGGGACGAGAATATCACACAGAATCCATGAAAACCTTGCTGGAACGTGAGAAAATCAATCTCACTATTTGTTCTCCTTCCACGCCACAGCATGTTGCTTGTGAAGAACGACTGAATCTTGAGTTGGAGGAGAAGATTCGAGCACACTTTGTCTCTTCAGGTCTACCAACTTATTTTTGGGCTTATGCTCTTGAGCATGTTATACACATCCACAATAGGACACCTAACAGTTCTATTGGGTTTTATTCACCATTTGAAGCTGTTATGGGAAGACCTCCTAGTATTAAATTCATTAGGCGTTTTGGATGTGAGGCATATGTCCTTGACAACCATGCCAAACAAAAACCTAAATTCGCTCCTAGAGCCTCCCTTGGGTTCCTCCTAGCTTGTGAGAGACTAGTTATAACCATTTTTGAAATTGAAAAGAAGGTCGTGATACGTTCAAAACATGTGGATTTTGTTGAGTCACGTGTGTTTTCAGATCTAACAAAGAATAAACAAGGGTTCAATACAATTGAGTTAGAATCTAATTTCGACATAGGCGGGAATGATGAAAACTCCGACATGGGAGGTAGGGTAGTTTCACCTAGTGAAAACCATGCACAAGGAGAAAATGACAGTTCACTGACCGAAAACACTTGTAATTCAAATTTAGAATGGTTAGGAGAAAGCGGAGAGTTTGATTTATTCGAAAGATAGGCTCACCGACCAAAATGAACTGCTATTTTCGCAGAAACAGCAATGACTTGTGCAGGTGATGAGCCACAAACATATCAACAAGCTATCAGAGGGGCAGAATCTAATTTTTGGAAACAAGCCATTACTGAAGAGTTTGATGCATTGGCAAAAAGCACCCGTGGAAACTTATCCATAAATCAAAATTACCCAGAAACGCGAAAGTGATCAAATCTCGTTGGGTTCATAGGCGCAAAGATCAACATGACGGTTCTGTTAGGTATCGAAGCCGACTGGTGGCCAAGGGCTTTGCAGATCAAAATTCTTATCAGTTGTCTGAAACCTATGCCCCCGTCGCCCGTCTTGCTGATGTCAGATTTCTGTTGATTGTGGCCAATAAATTCAACCTGGAATTGGCTCAGTTAGACGTACGCACAGCTTTCTTGAATGGTAATTTGGAGAAAGTGGTTTACATGGAAATGCCAGATGGGTTGTCTGAATATCTTAATGATACGCAGTACATAAAAAAGAATTATGTATGTGAAGTACACAGGCCTTATATGGTCTCAAGGTTTCACCCAAACGTTGGTTCGTAAGATTTCAAGAGGCAGCCCAAAGGTTGCAGTTTGAAACTTACGACTTTCATCCATGCCTATTATATGGCGGCTTGGAAAGAAAATTTGCTCTTCTTCTGCTCTATGTAAGATGACATTCTTCTTACTTCAAATTCTCCATCAAAAATAAGAGAGTTAAGAAGAAGCTCCAAGCAGAATTTGAAATATGCGACCTAGGAGAACCTAAAAAGTTTTTAGGATTAGAGATCATCCGCGATAGGAAAAATCAGACCTTGTATTGCATCAAAGCAAACAACTAAAACCATACTAGATAGGTTTGATCCCAGGGTACTTCCATAGTGGAAAACTCCTATGATACCAGATGCCAATGTTAACAAAAAGGAGATTAAGAATCCAGTAGATGTTAACCAGTTTCCTTACAGACAAGCTATTGGATCCTTACTCTACCTTCAAAATGGTACGCGACCGGACATTGCTTATGCCACAAACGTTATTAGTAGAAAACAGGCCAATTTAAATCTAAAGATTTTGAATCGCTCTCTCGAATTTTAAATACTTGCGAGGTACACCTAACCTAGGGTTAAAATTCGAGGGTAAAACTGATGACATTAAATGCTTTGTAGATGCCTCTCTGGGCATCATGATGTTGAGGGTCATTCAACAACTGGCTATGTCATTCAGTTGTTTGGTGACGTTTATGCCTGGAAATCAAAAAAACAAACGCATGTTGCACTCTCGAGTTCTGAGGCGGAGTAATGTTGCTATGAGTGTTGCATGTAGAGAGCTTGCTAGCGTTAGGACTTTGTGCAATAATCTTCTCCAGACTGAAATCTGTCCTACTATTTATGAGGACTCAAAGCCAGCAATCAGGCTGACTGAAGTAGATGAACTCCTCCACCTTAAAACACTTAGTGAAGATAGCATATCACTATGTTCGTCAGGAGTTTAAAGAGGGTAATATTACTATAGAGTGGGTCGACACCCATAGACAGCTTGCTGATGCCCTGACTAAAGCACTTCCTCGTCCAATATTTGAAAAATTTAGGAATCAATTGATTTGTCAGTTATCTGCCAGTTACTAATATAAGTATTTTTCAGGTCGCTTAAACTGATGATCTCTCTACTCGAAATGTGAATGTGAGAGAAACCTAATAATCCTGTACTTGAATAGTGATGACCTACTTAATTTGATTTTGAATCACTTAATGACTTATTTTTTTTATTCCTTTGTATCTGAATAGATTTGTTCAGTGGTGTAGTGCAGTAAGTAACGTGGTGCTATGGTTTGTGTGCTGGTGCTGTTGTTGCTCACTTACGTGCCCATTTGTTTCGGATGGTCGCGGGAGGGAGTAACGCGGGACAGAGGGCGCTCGCATCCTCCACCACTGTGTGCTTCTTCCCCCACCACTTATATACCGAATGGTCTCTCTGTACTATTCTCTGTTACTCTGTGATCTGTACTCACGCGTTTTGTTAGCCCTCGTGCTCGATATTATACGTTTTCATATTTCAAGTTGTAGTTTAATTGCGATCAACTTACCCAGGTAAAGTTAACGATTCATTATTATATAATGTAGATATCCAATCGTTTATTATTATGAATGGGTATTTCAATATTGCG
>CM019173.2:17044991-17077192 GCA_009739505.2 Apolygus lucorum
CTGGGATTCGAACCCGGGACCCCTCTATGCCCTGGGTGGGACCCCGGGACAGTTCTATGCGCTACCTCTGAGCTATTTAGGCCTAGTAATGTAATGAATACGATTTGAGATTCTCACAGGGAATCATCCCTCTATGAATGAATCCCTCTATGAAAAACCATTCTCTATGATTTTCATAGGGGACCATCTAAACACTACTCAGTAACATCCCTGGAAATTTCATTGAAATCGGATGGAAATTGTAGAAGTTATGGCTGTTACAAGGAATTCATGTTTGTGCATGCGCAGCGGCTATTATCAGTCCGGGGGTAATGATTTTCATAGGGGACCATCTAAACACTACTCTGTAACATCCCTAAAAATTTCATTGGAATCGGATGGAAAATGTAGAAGTTATGGCCGTTACAAGTAATTCACGTTTGCGCATGCGCAGTCGCTTCTATCAGTCCGAAGGTGGTGATTTTCATAGGGGACCATCTAAATTCATTTCTAAAAATGGAACACTCTTAAATTGTTGCTGGGTGTCCAGTGATACTCCGAAAAAAATTCCCTGAGTTTTCCAGGGTCAATATTTGTCTTTTTCCAGGGTTATTAATAAAATAACATACAAATAAAGTGATAATAATTTCTCAAAATTCAGGGTTTTAAGGACATTTTGAAATGAAACAGCACAAGAAAACGTCTGGCAAGTGGGTACGGCTCATAGCTTCCTCGTATCAATAAACCGATTGTTTCTAGATGATCCGATATATTCTAGCTAATCTCAAAAGTACATTCTCTAAGTACCTGGCACTACCCTCTTAGGGGACCATTTACACTTCAACCATTCACAATGCACAATTCATGAAAATTCCATCAAAATCTGATGAAAAATGTAGAAATTGTGGATTTTACATTTGTGCATGCATTAATTCAGAGTCAAAGATTTTCACAGGGCCATGATTTTCATCTACACGCCAATCTGCATAATCCCTGAAGATTGTATCTACTTATAGCATTTTCAAGTCAATTAATCTTTTTCCAAACCAAATGAAACTTCTTCCAAATCAAATTAATCCTTCCGCAAAAATTAGCCCAGAGAACATTTTTTGTATGAACATTGTAAGGCTAATGAGTATTCCTTCCTAACGCCATTTCTCTCTAATCTTCGCTACCAACTACTTTAACTGACACGAAATTCAATAGAATTTCCAAGATGATGTTCTGATGATATACTCACTTTGTGAGATAAGGTACTTTACGGAAATATGTTGCTGTCTTGTGGAAAAGGAGTAGACAAAGGTTAGACAAAGTTTAATTTGGTTTGGAAAAAGATTCATTTGGTATGGAAAAGGATTAATTTGACTTGGAAACGTGGAAGTTATGGCTTTTACAAAGAAATACACGTTTGCGCATGCGCAGTGGGCTATCAGTCTAGGGGCGATTATTTTCGTAGGGGACTATTTACACCCCAATCCGCATACATAATCTCTTAGAATTTCTTCGAATTTCTTCTGAAGGAAAATGAAGAAGTTATGGCTGTTACAAGGGATTCACGTTTGAGCATGCGCAGTAGCTGCTGTCAGTCTGAGGGTGATAATTTTTATAGGGGACTATCTACTAGCCAACCCGCACAATCCCTGAAAATTTCATCGAAATCAGGCTATAAAATCGTATAGTTTTGCCCGTTACAAGGACACCACGGAACCAAAATTGTTCAGGGAGGCCAGAAACATAAAACGCGAGCGGTTATTTTGATTTTGGAGAACTTTTTTTATCTTGGTAGACTCGGAAAAAAATCGCTTGAAAATGCCCTTATGATTGCAAGTGTGCCCTTACAAACACTATTGGCAAATATTCGAGAAAAAAATTGAACAATTGCAAGGGCATTATAATATTGTAATAACAAAAACGTAAAAAATAAAAAATAGAAATCTATACTTGAAATATTATAGTTGAGGAAGTTTTCTTCATTTGGAACATCTATAATTGAAAAAAAAAACTAACCCCGTTCTTAAACTTTTCTCTCTCTGACTGCCGGAAATTCCCTAAAAAATGTTCGGCGCTCATGCTTTTTCCGGGAAGAAAATGAAATTTCTTGAGTATTCCAGGTTTTCACAGTTATCCAGGTCGCTGGACACCCTGTGGTAGTGAACGTCATGGTATATTCATTAATTATTCTCCTTAAGCAATCGGTTGCTCCCACAGAGCTCTGGCTGTTGTCCTTATATTCTTCGAAATTGTTCTACTTTGATTCAATAAAAAAAAACCCTGTGTTGTTGCCTGTAAAGTCGGTATACGGGCGAAAGTTTTACGTGACAACGACTTTGAGTGGTAAAATAATTTTAATGTTAATATTCATTCGTATAGTAGGAAGAAGGATAAAATAAAATTCTTAGTCAAGTTGCACAGAGTAGGTATTTCCCATGGGTGGGGGGGGGGAGTGAGTGCCAGGGAAGGGGGGCGGGGCGCTCCCGCTTTTGTGAGCGCCGGGGAAGGGGAGGGGCGCCGGGGGGGGGGGAGGGGCCTTTAGGGAGCGCCGAGCTGCACCCCCTCCGTGAGCGGAGCGTAACGCAGTTTCTTGAAGTGTCTCCCGGTAAACCAATTTATAAGACGTTATCACGTCAAAAACCAACAATAACCATGTATCGAACGTTTTCGAGCTAGGATGTTTTGAAAACTTTTTACCCCTTGACTGACAAAAGCTTTGGGACACAGCAAGACCCTAAATGAAGCCGATATACCAAATTTCGTCAAAATGTACCATTCGAATTTTGGATTTTTGTACATACCTTGAATTGTAAACCATAAAATTTTGAAATGTAAACTTTTCATTTAGCCAGATTCCAAAGGTACATTATTGAAAATAATAAACAATAATAATAATAATAATATTTTGTATTGTATTAATTTGCAGAGTTTTTAATATTAGTATTGTTACTTTATCTTTTTTATTACATTACAGTTGAACACATGATTTCTACAGCCCATAAGATGCTGACAGACAATCTGGGGTCAACTGACAATGCCAGGTAAGATGAGTATCAATATGCATTTCTGAGTGTAAATTTTGTAAGAGATTTATAAATGACTGATCAATTTCCTTTATAATTTGGAAAGTAAGAAAAAGTGAAGTGGTGGTGATCAGCTACCTCTTCACATTAATAGAGAGTTTTCGCCACGTCAGGTGCAACAACTCAAGATCGTGATGACTAGAGACAGATGGGGCTAGCAGACGCGGATGCTAACTTTTTTGGTGGATTTTGAGTCTTCACAAAATAAGGTGGGGAATCTGGAAGTGATGCTAAAGAGGTACTGACCTGTGAAGTCACTAGAAAATGGCATACAGAAAACAGCTGATTCAGACTCTTGGAGGGTCTCGAAATAAGTTTTCAAAATGAAAATTGGAATATTCACTGTATTGAAAAAAAAAAATTAATTACTACTTGGATACCTATTTACATCCCTTCCTGACCCTACATTGCGATATAAAAACCTACCTACTGATGATTTTGATCGTATTCGCCTTTGGAAAGTTAGATTATGGGTATGTGGTGAACACCACAAACCTACGTTTTCCAGAGTTCTTATTGCATTTTTTTGGGTCTCAAATTAACTACCTGACTACTGATTCCTTGTTTGTCTAACAACACGTCCTTAAAAAATCTCTAGATAATTTAGAGTAGGTTCTTCGTTTCTACCTACCAGGAAGTAAAGACTATCACAAAAACGGAAGTGCAGAACTATCGTACTAGGATAGATGTACGAACTTATAGAAGCAACAACTTAATGCAGACAACCAAAATGAACCAAATACATACTATTGTGTGAAAAGAAGGTATATTTTCGAAGGTAATGAACTTAATAACTGTTGTGAAAGCATTTTTTCCAATTTGACATTCAACTTAATAGTACGATGATCACAGCAAACAGAACTATCAATTGGTAACTTAAATGGTAACTACTTATGGGAACTGACTCATTTCTCATTCTAGATCAGTAGTTAGGTATGTTGACAAATGAATAAATAATATACAACATCAAATGAGAAACGAGGGTGCATTTATTCAGAGATTTCATTGTACATTGAAATAATGTACAATTTGCAAACAGTCGCCAATAGTATACGATAGATTCATTTGATCTTGATGTGAAGATTACAGAATTCTTGTAACGGGTAGTTTGTTTCAAAAGATGAAAAACTTGATAATTCCCGGGAAAAAGAAAACTGTTCTACAAATGAAAGCTTAAATTGAGAACCAAAACATGGGGTCGAATGACGAACACAATACAAGTGGGATTAGCAGAAACAATCTGCATCCAATGTAAATTGAAACTGGTTATAAAAGTGTAGGGTTATCAAGTGGCTATCAGTGGTACAGTTGTCAAAAGAGTCGTCATCAGCAATGCTGCCAAAAGCCTGAATTTGGCGTCATCCATGACAACCGAGCTCACCATCCGAGTCATCACGCATGTGCACTCTGCATTTTCAGTCGGTTGCATGGATATTACACGCCTATGGTCGTCACGAATGACATGGCAAAAACTCTCTATTTTCTCTCCATTCACTTCCTTAGCTTAGTGCCTTCCATGCCCGATTTGTTTTTGCTTAGTTACTTAATTAACTATTGAATACTTACCTGCTGACTTACCTGTTTTCATTCCATTCAGTAGTAGTAGATCGCAGAGTCATACTTGCCTCGATTCTTACATTTTGAACTTACGAACTAAAGGCACTTAATTTTAAGAGTACTTACCTAGGATTGCCGATCTTGATTGCATCTTAAGTCTAGGGCTTATATCTAATACTTACCAATTTGATACTTACCTCACGAAGGTCCTACCAATTAAGTCTGATTTCGTTATTTTGTTTGATTTTATACTTACCTGTTTGTTCCTAAATTGAAGTTGTGTTATTAAACACCCTGATTTTGAATCCTGTAGTTTCTGTTGGAATACCACCTGAGTTCCTACTTTTGGGTACGAGAGTTCGAAACCTGTAGTCGTTAGGTTGTCTTGAGATTGGACCCTTCAGGCCATAGCTACCAAATTTTCTAGTTAATCGTTAATACGACTTTTCCGTCGCCTCACGACAACTAGCGGCTTACAATTTACACTTCTGAGTCGGAGCTCGTTACCACTGAGCTAAGGAAGAGAATGGACAGAAATGCGAAGAGGTCGCTGATCACAACACCAGCCATGGAGCATGAGCATCCTCCTATACTCACCTCGCTCCCCCACCATTAAAATGTGATTTTTTAAATCTTTCTGGAGTGTGTCATCAATTTATTTTTCAAAATCTTCAATTTATTTGTTTATTTTTTTCTAGATTGGGCTTTCATTGGCCTCCATTCCACACTGTGTCTCATCTCCATCTCCACGCCATAGCTCCTGCAACTGACATGGGCTTCATGTCAAAGATGATGTTCAAGGAGAATTCCTGGTGGTTCGTGAGTGTAAGTTTGGTTTTTTACCATTTACTTGTTATCTGCAATTGTGTAGAATAATAATATCTAAAGAGGAAAATTCGTTGGCAATCCATTTTTGTAGTCTGAATACCTTTGCCAAATCGCTTATTCAAGTGGTTGTATGGATCACTGGACTTGCTCATCTAGGTAATTTGGATTTCTTGCTTGTGATATGAAAAAGATTGGAAGCCTGGGACAAAAAACTTTGTGTCCTGAACATGTGGCCCATCAATTATGTTGAATTTGAAGCACCTCATCATACTTTTGAGTACCAACATTTCGAGACTTTCCCAGTTTTATGAGAAAGCTCAACAAAATTGATTCCAAAAACCTGCACAATCGAGCAATACACACCTATATAAGTGCCTAACTTCTTGGGTATACAGGGTGTCCCATAAGTTATCCACCAAACTTCGGGAGTAGTTTCTACAACTTCCTGGAGTTTTTTTTAAAACCCCTTAAAATCCGACTTGTTTTACTTTGAAGATTTTTTTCGGGTTTTCGACCTTACACCATTGAAACGGTCTTAACTCCCTTAAATTAAACTCAAAAATTAAAAATAAGGATACCGTTGGAAAGAGCGTAAAATTTCTCAATAGAAAAGCCGTTGACCAGCCGAGAAAAACTGAACGCTAGAGTAGTATTTTTACCTCAATCTTGAAAATTTGCAAATTTCTGTTTGTTGTTTAAAATTTTGATGATATTTTCTCATTAAAACAAGGTATTTCTCGGAGGGGCTCATAAGCTTAACAACGGCTCCATTTCATCAGCTTTCCAACGGTGTAATAAAACAAATTTTATAATCGAATTTAAGGGAGAAATTTATGTTTGAACACGGAAACACGGACATTTTTTTCAACGAAATCGACGGGGAGACTCGGTGCTAAGGAGGAGCCGCGGCGGAGCAGTCGTCGGAGTCTCCCCGTCAATTTCCTCATAAATTTCTCCCTTAAATTCGATTGTCAAATGTTTTTTGATTATACCATATTCAAGCAGATGAGATGGAGCAGTTTTAAAGCTTTTGAGCCACTCTGGCGAATACCTTGTTCTAATGAGGAAAACGCTGCAAATTATTACACAAAGGTTTATTATTTTTCTATATAGATCACTCGTCTGCAAAGAACTCGGCTTTGCCACTGTCACCACTTACCTACCACGTACCTACAGCGATCGCATTTCGGTCAGCTAACATTTGAATGAAGATTTAATAAAGATTACCTCTTTTAAGATTCATACTCGTGTTTCTGATTTATCGCAAGTCCAACCCTTTAGATCTCATAGGGAGCGAATGGTTTGTCCTAGAGCTCCGCGTGGTCTCTAAAAATGCAATACTATCTTAAATTGATGGAAAAAATACCTTCATATCGAAATTTTTCGAGCTAGGGCTTTTTCTAAATTTCAATCCTTAGAAGTGACCTACATCAACCAAAATCTTCGGGCATAACTGGACCCCAAATACAGCCCACGTACCAAATTTCATCAAAATCGGTCCGTGGGAACTAAGGAAAGTGCCGCATTTTTCAGCGGTCGATTCAAAAGGTTCATTATTGAAAATAATAAACCAAAATTCGAGTGCGTAACGCAAAATTTCAACTGATCATATTCGTTTGTTTATAATCTCAGTTATAACCGATTCGTTTTTTTGAATAGAGTTTTGTGACATTCAGTTATGCTTTCTTAGAGGCAAAAGTTGCTGCAAATTCGTCATAGAACCGATCAAGAGGTCATAAATTTGGGAAATTTTACGATCTTTCCAAAGGTGTAATCAAATTTGAATATTGCAGGAAACTGAGGAAATTATGAACAATTTGTGCCGGAAGGTCGAAAACTTGAAAAAAATACCAAGTGAAAACATATTGTTTAGTAATGCATGCATTCCAGGGGACGTCCCATTGGATAAGTATTAGATCAGTTTAACCAGTTGGTAAGCGATAAAACTCTTTCACTCGATGCAATTTAGTTATTACTCTAGGCTAGAAATATTGAAAAATCGGATATTTTGTGAATATTATCCCCCACCCATCCCCTCCCCTTGCAAATTTTGGTACTCTGGTAAAATAATGTACTACTCGGAAGTTACTTGAGTCAAACAAAAATAGAAACACGCAAATCGATTGGAAATTGAGGCCTGGGCAGATTTTACAAGATTACCCCCGCAAACGCACGTTTTTTAAGCATTAACCCCCCCTTTCCCCCCCTTAAAAAGCAAAATTCAAAATTCCGACGCCGTAGTGCACAACTAGATAGTTTTTCGCGTCGAAGAAGAAAAGAACCACGAAAATCGGTTGAGAACTAAGGCCTGGGCAGACGACACAAGATTATGCCCAAAAATGCACGTTTTTTGAGCATTAACCCCCCCTTTCCCCCCCTTAACCTTTTCGCGCCCGGATTCTTGAGAGCCTACTGTCCCTCACAGCCCGCCCGCCGGCAGCCCTTCTGTCCCCTCAGTACCGCATTATTTTGGCGACACGGTGGTTCGTCCGAAGTTGTTTCCTTGCATTACTTTATTGTCTTTTTTCGCGTGATACTTTTTGTTATGAGTTCATTGGAATTATTGAGATTATATGCATTATTTATTCATTTACTGGCCAGTTAAACATAATGGAAATAATGAAATTAATGTAGAATAATTATGATACCTCATGATTCGCTCCAATTTCTATTAAATTCATTCAATATAATTTATTATAATTTCAATATTACTTATGGTTTTCCACTTTCATTCTGTTTAGGAAAATTCCTATAATTTGATAAATTTTCATAGTGGAGAAAAACCAAAAGTTGGAAGAGGGACATAACATTTTTGCGAATATTCCCGAGCAGAGTTCAAATAGGCGGTGAAATATCTGAAAAGCGGCAATATCTTTGACAGGCCAACCGCCAAAAATACCAAAATAAAATTAGAAGGGTTGAAAAAAAAAGAAAAAAATAAGACTGTGACCAAATCGGCGAAGATCAAAGAGAACCAACTGTTTGAGGTGCCGCTGCATCAGAACTTACCTACTGGATCAAGGATAAACTACCGACCAAAAAACGCCGACAAACAATATTATTAGAGAAAAAAAAACACTTAAACTGTTCAAGGTACATATACACTGTTCTGTGAATGGAATATCATAAGGTTTGTAATGGACATTACACCTTGGAAGATCGTAGTTACACGGCGAAAGAGCTCAAGTGCCAGAACGGCTATTATCGGCGGCGGGCAGCTACGGAAAGTACAGCCGCCCGATGTATGACGTTGGCGGGCAGCTACGGAAAGTTCAGCCGCCCGATATATGCCGTTGGCGGGCAGGAAAGGGTTAAAAGGCAAAATTCGAAATTCCGGCGCCGTAGTGCACAACTAGATAGTTTTCCGCGTCGAACAAAAAAAGAACAAGGAAAATCGGTTGAGAACCAAGGGCTGTGCAGACGACACAAGATTTTGTTACACACACACACACACACACACACACAGACATACACCTATGGTTTTTTTCGCAGATTTGGATTCAGAATGGTCTAAAACGGATTACTGTGTGGTTATTTTTTTTTCTGTTGAGTGTTGTCCAACTTCACCCCGGATCGATCGCATAAGGACGCCCAAGTCTTACTGTGGGACGTCCTAAAAAGTGGCATTTTGAGCGGGGAAAAATACTTAAAACTCGGACGGAATTAGAAGATTTGGAAATCTAATAAGAATGTTTAACAGTTGACAACTGCAAAAAAAAAAAGAAACACAGGAACTTGAACTCAGGCGGAATACTTATGTATCTGTAATCTTGTGTGATAAGTCTACTGCGCATGTCTCGAACTATTAGTTCTGAAAAAATAGAACCACTTGAACTGGTTCTAAACAATTCTGGACATCTTCTCTGAACAACGAACTTGCAGTTGAGTTTCTCCAAACAGGTAAACATATTGTTTAGTAATGCATGCATTCCAGGGGACGTCCCATTGGATAAGCATTAGATCAGTTTAACCAGTTGGTAAGCGATAAAACTGTTTCACTCGATGTAATTTTTTTATTACTTTAGGCTAGAAATAGTGACCCCCCCCCTCTCACCCTTATCCACCATAAAATTTCTAGCGGCATGGGAGCCTCGAATCTGAAGAGCATTTAAAAAACCATGATCTACGACACCCAACATGCGAATTCGAGTTCAACCCCCCCCCCCCCCCCTCCGCCCCAATGGTGCCAGTCTGGCACCAAAGCGGAAATACGTCGTAACATTGAACTTTCATCTATTAGTTTTAGTAGGCAGTCCGTCGAAGTTCACATCCGTATACAAGGTTAAACACTACAAAAAAAAAACCACGAAATATGCGGTTTATGGTGTCCTGGCACCACGGTGGCACCACTATTAGTCCATGGTGGTACAGGGAATAATTCATGAAAATCCCGAGCTATAATGAGAATTTTTCCTCAATTTCATAGCATGGGTTATGGTAAATAAGCAGTAAAGGAACCGAAATATTGAAAAATAGGATATTTTGTGAATATTATCGCCCCTTCCCTTGCGAATTTGGGTACTCTGGTGAAATCATGTACAACTCGGAAGTTATTTGAGTCAAACAAAAAAAGAAACACGCAAATCGGTTGGAAATTGAGGCCTGGGCAGAGTTTACAAGATTATGCCCGCAAACGCACGTTTTTTAAGCATTAACCCCCCCTTTCCCCCTCTTAAAAAGCAAAATTTGAAATTCCGGCGATGTAGTGCACAACTAGATAGTTTTCCGCGTCGAACAAAAAAAGAACCACGAAAATCGGTTGAGAACTAAGGCCTGGGCAGACGACACAAGATTTTGTCACACACACATACACAGACATACACGTATGGTTTTGCTTCCTCACTACCGAAGGTAGGGAAGCTTTGTATTCGTGAAAGAAGTGAAAAAAAAAATGTCCTCCAAAATCAAAATTTCCGCTTGCTTTTTGCGTTTTAGAGCTTCCCGAACAATTTTGGTTCCGTGTCTGTCTGTCGGTCTGTCTGTGGTCAATCCTTGTCCCGGGCAAAACTATACTAACCTGTGGTCCGATTTTGATGAAATTTTCAGGGATTGTGCGGGTTAGGTACTAGACGGTCCCCTATCAATTTCAGCACCTTCGGACCAATAGGAGCGAGTGCGCATGCGCAAACGTGAATTTCCTGGAACCTCGGTTTCTAATGAACCGATTTTGCTCAAACTTGGAGGTTAGTTAGGGACTAACTTCTAAGAGACACCCTATAAGTTTCAATCAAATTGGTCAAGCAATAGCCGCTGCGCATGCGCGAACTTTAAATTTATTGTTACAACCAAAACTCCGCAACTATTCAACCAATTTCGATGAAATTTTCAGGGATTGTGTGGTTTAGGTCCTAGACGGTGGACCGCAAAATAAAATTCTACGTTGAAAATACCACGTACCCGTTTTGGATCGTGTACCCACACCCAGTCTCCTTCTTTGAATGGAGGCTGCTTGGCTCTACGATCGAAAAACTCCTTTTGTGCTCTCATCTTCAATCCAGCATTCCTTTGAGCAAAATCCCGTACTTTTGCAAGATTGGTCCTAAGCTGGAGAGCGTAAGATGTGGTTAGCATCGATGGGTTTGTTGCAGGAGGTCTCACAAGGGTATCTGGAAGGTGTAGGTCCCTTCCAAAGAGAAGTTGTGCGGGCGAGTAACCAGTGGTAGCATGGGGAGCGGACCGATATGCCAGAAGAAAAAGCGGAAGTTTGTCATCCCAGTTTGCTTGGTGTTCATCCACAAAAATTGCTAGGAACTTGGTGATCGAACGGTTCATTCTTTCCACCAATCCTGCAGACTGAGGATGAAGAGGAGTAGTTCGGGTCCTTCGTGCTCCCAAAATAGTGGTAACCTCCTCCATGAGCTTTGCTTCAAAATTCCGGCCCTGATCAGTGTGTATTTCCCATGGCACACCATTCCGGCTGAAAACATGCTCAACTAGAGCAGATGCTACCGTATGTGCCTCTTGATTAGGAACTGGAATCGCCTCAGGCCATTTGGTGAAATAGTCCACAGCAACTAGTACGTAACGGTTTCCTCTCGTGGATACGGGAAAAGGGCCAAGAATATCCAAGCCCATCCGTTCAAAAGGCCCGCCTACTGTAGTTTGTTGGAGTGGTGCTGGAAATCGTCTACTTGGACCTTTGGTTTTCTGGCATTGCTCGCAGGTTTTACACCAAGCTTTGACATCATTGGTCATTCCTGGCCAAAAGTAGGTCAACCTCACTTTAGCCAACGTTTTCCAAAACCCAAAGTGTCCACCACTGGGACTGCTGTGGCATTCGGTCAAGACGTGTTCAACTTCAGCTGGAGGTACTACCCATTGCATTCGAAATCCTCCGCTTGAGTCTTCCCATTTGTGGTACAATTGATCATCAATTACGTCAAGAGATTCCCAACGAGCCATGAACTGACGGACAAAAGGGTTTAAACTCGCTATTTCCGAAGGTGCTGGCTTCCTTCCACTCCGTATTAACTCAATAGTAGCCTTAATGTTTACGTCATGGGCTTGAGATTGATTTCTACTGCTGGGAGGGCAAAACTGTAGGGCACTGACTTCATTTTCAACTTCCTCTCGCTTGTTGCAGTACTTACAAGCTTTTTCACAGGGCCTCCGTGATAACCCATCGGCATTAGCATGCCTCTTTCCTGCTCTATGGATAATCGTACAGTCGTAGGTCTGTAGAGTCTCCAACCATCTTGCTAATTGGCCTTCTGGGTTGCGAAGAGTGGTAAGCCAAGTAAGAGCAGCGTGGTCAGTCCTCAGCGTAAAATGAGTTCCATAAAGGTATTGATGGAATTGCCCCACACTACATACAGCTGCCAAAAGTTCTCTTCTTGTTGCGCAGTAGTTTTGTTCTGATTTGCTCAAGGCTTTACTGAAATAAGCCACTACCTTTTCTAAACCATCAACTTCTTGTGACAAAACGGCCCCAATCGTATGGGCGCTGGCATCACAGTCGAGGATGAATGGTTTTTGTAAATCAGGGTACGTTAAAACTGGGGCTGTGATCATAGCTGTTTTCAACGTTGTGAAGCTTTCTTGGCAGGCATTTGTCCAAACAAATGGAGTGTAGGCTTCAGTCAATCGATAGAGAGGGCGAGCAATTTCCGAAAATCCTTTTACAAACCGTCTGTAGTAGGAACACATACCCAAGAAGGAACGTACTTGCTTTTTGTCTACGGGTATTGGCCATTCTTTCACCGCCTTTGTTTTTATTGGGTCTGTACGAATGCCTTCCCCCGAGATGATGTGCCCAAGGTAATTCGTTTCTCTAGCAAAGAAATTGCATTTGTTGGGTCGTATTTGAAGCCCTGCATTTGCCAACCGTTCCAATACCAGATCAAGTTTCTTGAGGACTTCGTCAAAACCTGATCCATAGACAATGATGTCGTCAAGATAGACCAATGCTAGATCTGTTGGTATAACGATTTCCATCAAGCGTTGGAAAGTTGCAGGAGCATTGCAAAGTCCAAAGGGTAACACTTTAAACTGCCATAGACCCTTTTGATACAATGTGAATGCAGTTTTCTCTCTATCTTCATCCTTCAACGCCACTTGCCAGTATCCACTGCGAAGATCCAGTGTGCAGAACCAACTGGACCCCCCTAGAGTATCAAGAAGGCCTTGGACACATGGTAAGGCGTATGAATCCTTTTTCGTGACAGCATTGAGTTTTCTGTAATCGATACAAAAACGTGTCGTTCCATCCTTTTTAGGCACAAGTACGATTGGAGATGCCCAGGGACTTTTTGATGGCTCGATCACATCTTGTTCAATCATGTCCTGCAGCATTTTGTCCACTTCCTTTAATTGCGCAAAAGGAATTCGCCTTGGGGCCTGTTTGATTGGGTAAGCATTACCAGTGTCAATAGCATGTTCTACTACATTCGTTCTACCCAGACATTGTCCTGAATCTGCAAAAATGTGCTTGTACTTCAAAAATACGGCTTTTGCGGAATCGTAGTCTTTGGTCCCCTCCTTCAGCGCTGAAGTTTCAAGTGCTTTTTGAATCCAATGGGTGTCATGACCATTGATGGATGCTTGGAGTACCCTTTCAAAGCATTGCCATCGTTTTTTCAGAGCAATTGATTCCTCACCTACAACCATGACGGCTTTAGGAATGTTCAGCTGTGCTTGTAGTTTCTCCAGCACATCCAATCCCAAAATTCCTTTGTCCCTTATGCTGACTATGAGAAAATTGTGAGTTACAAATTTCCTCCCAATCCTCGCTTCCATACGGCATTCTCCTAATACCTTGATTTTTCCTTCACCAGCAGTGTAAAGAGATGTACAGGAAGTAGGTGAACAGCAAAGATTGAAAGTTTTGAGTACATCAGGTCTCACAATTGACACGGTTGCACCTGTGTCAACCAAAAATGAACACAATTTACCATTCAAATGGACATCCACAAACAGAGCCTCTTTTCCCGTCCTAGTAGCATTGATAAATAAGGTTGGACCGCTTCTAACGTTCTTGGCTGAGGCATGGTCCTCTGCCTTAGCCTGATTCAGTTTTCCGGAATATTGACTGCATTAACTTTTGGTTCATGGGGGCATCTTGCTCGAATATGACCAGTGGCGTTACATCCCCAGCACCTAACTTGCTCCAGTGATGGTTTTGCAGTTGACACACTACGAGGTTTTAACCCTTCAACCATTTGAGCCTTGGCAAGTGCTTCCTTGACTGTTAAGGGGGTAGCCATTGTCAGAGTACGGCTTAGATCTTGGTCTTTTATTGCCTGAATGAACGCTCGCACTCCTGCCCTATCTCTATAACCCTTGGTCTCTTCAGGAAATGCTCCACGGACCAATCTTTCAATTTCGGTAGCTAGATCAGCAAGTTCTTCGTTTTCCCCTTGACGTTTATCTTCTAACGCCATTTGCAGTTTGAACGCTTGATTCCGCTGTCCAAATCTACTGGATAGGGCTTGTACTAAATGAGTGTAATTAGTCCTCACACCTTCTGGCATATCAGTTAGGACAGTTAGAGCTGGTCCTCTCAACATACTTGCTAGCTTCTTACCTTTCCTTGCATCCGTCCATTCATTCGCTTCAGAAGTTACTTCTAAATGGACCATGTACTCCTCCCAAGACAACTTTCCGTCATAGGGCATCAGGCTCCCTTCATGTGCGAGAAGGTCACGACGTGGCTCATGTTCTTCTCTTTGTAGTTCAGGGCATTGTCTGTCATGAGAGGACTCATTTTGTTGGGAACACTGAGGTTGACTTATTCGAGACAGCTGTTGATGGATACCTTCAAGAAGATTTTCCATAGTTGTAACTCGTTGTGTCAGTGTAGGAGCTCTGACAGGACGTACGGAGTCTGAAGTCGCAGATGAAGAGCGAGAATGAGTTGTAGTTGGCCGATTACTACGTGCACTTGCTCGTGTTTGGGGCATGATGTACTCTCTTCTTCCTCCAACTTTAGACGGGCCCCCAGTTGTAAAAACAGCAACAAACACGTAACAAACAGTCACGTATATTTCAGACCGACTTTCCAAACTCAACAACAACTTTTTAGAATCAACAACTCGTAACCATTAACAAAACACACATGCTAAATTGTGTGGGTTTACCACAATACAAAATATTATAAACTATAATACCTTATAAAAATTATAAAAATATTATAAACATTAATACCTGCAACCCTATCCCGCATATTATCGCCAATATTTTGGTATTCAATAACTCTTTGAATCATAATTTTTTCGCCAACTGATTCTATACGTCCATGTTACAATGAGTGAGGAAGCTATACTGCCCACCCAACTTGGCAGACGTTTTTTTCGCGGATTTGGATTCAGAATGGTCTAAAACGGATTACTGTGTGGTTATTTTTTTTTCTGTTGAGTGTTGTCCAACTTCACCCCAGATCGATCGCATAAGGACGCCCAAGTCTTACTGTGGGACGTCCTAAAAGGGGCGTGTCCAGTCCAGAACCCCTCGGGACTGCTTCTCTGAGCAAACCTACAGGATTGGGTCTGAAACGGCCAATGATTGAGCGCTGTATCATACCTGTTTGGGGTTCTCTTTGGAACGACACATGAATACCATACAATCTCTTCAGTAGGGATGGATATCGACCAACGAATAATCTATTAACCTTTTCCCCTAGACGGACTCCTAAAGGCGTGTGAGGATAAACGTTTTCGGATCCCTACGAACGTCTTTAGGCGTCTGCCTCTAATCGTGTCCTGGTCCCTACAGACGCCTTTTGCCGTTTTTTAGTTTTTCGACCTCCTGATCTGTGTGCTTATTTCTGAATTAATAGAGAGTTCCTAAACTGCATCTTGCTTAACAGCGAACGTTACAGGCATCGCCGTTATGAATCTGTCTAGGGCGAGTCAAATCGGATGGTAACCCTAGATGAACATTAGCGAAAATAACGGCGATGTTGAACAATGAGGAATTTTACCGATTTCTGTTTGCATTTTTCCTGAATAGTTAATGGTGTGGGATAGATGAAAATCGGGCTGATTTCGGAAAATAAGTCTCCTGTTATTTTTGGGAGACAATCAAAATTTTTAATTTCAAAACTAACCGGGAAAACAGACGTCCAGCAGGAACGCTCGCTGATTGGGCTGTTCGGATCGCCGTCTCCTCCCAGTGTTGCCCATTGGGGCGACGAAATCGTCTTTTCTAAGAGAAAAGTTATCAAACAAAAACAGAGGAAACCTATTCTTCCCCATCTCGCTTTTTCTATTTTTTTCTTCAGTTTTTCGATTTCGAACTTTACTGTTTCGTAAAATTTTGCATCTGGGGACTATAGATTTCTCGATCTCAGCGCTTCAAGCGGCCATAAATGAACATGACGTCATTTTCCCGTTTTTTTTTTTTAAACATTCGTATTTTCTACACTGTTTTGTTTATTCGTAAATTAGGAAGTTCGGGCTGAAAGTTTGCCTTAGGGGGTTTTTAGAGGTGCTGAATCCGATTTTGGGGTTAAAATAGGAAATTCCGACATGGTGAAATTCCTCATTTTACGGTGATGACAAAAGTGACGCGAAAGTTAAAGTGACAGGAATTTCTGGCTTCGCTGTTAGATCCTCAGTTCTCTATTGTTGACTGCCTTCGTTTTTCAAGTTCGTTGTTCGCTATTTCAAGTACATCTTGTCAAAGTGTTTGTTCAAGAAATAATTCAAGTATTTTTTTTTACCAGTACCTAAAAGTATATTACAAATCACAATGGTTACAAAAAGTTTTTGATTATGGGAGTCACAAAAAATGCAAAGTCGCCCTCGGATTGATAGTAATCTGCTAGATTGATAATCTACTAAGCATCGAACCATCTATACTTCCGTGTGATGGATACGAGGAAGCTATGTACTACACCCACTTGGCCAGCAGTCCAAACACAGATTCTGTAGTTTCCTAAGCTCGCTGCTGCCAAACTAAACCGATTCCGTGGTCAGTTGTTCTTACTCGGCTGTTCTTGCTGCCTGTGACAAGTGTGATTACAGAGCCTCTCAGTTAGGGCATTCGAAGAGTCACATGATACACACCTGGATGAAACCCCATGCCTGTGATAAGTGTGATCACAGAGCCTCTCAGCTAGGGCATTTGAAGAAACTTTGTGGGGAAGTTTTTCATTCCTTGAGGAACACATCAGTATAAATTTCAAATCGAAAGGTCAATCTGCCGGAAACCTACAGCAGCATTCCGTAGGTCGTGTTTACTTCACGCACTCACAGGGGTGCACGATGATGATGACGATTTGAAGACGTGAGGTGAGGTGAGGCTCTGTTTTTAAATTGATGTTGGTGGTTGCAAAACTGTTACTGGCATGTCAGGTTCACTCTGCTCTAACGGCAGCCCGTTAGTCACATGGACGTTAGCAGGATGGCCGTAAGTTAGTGGCCAGAACGTTCGCCGTTATTTGCTCGGACGTTATTTGATCGCCGTAATTTTCCGCGCATGCGCAGAAGGTGATCTACGGTCGCCGTTAGCTTTGCCGTTATGCCAAAATCATCTTTAGGAACTCTCTAATCACTTCCATTTGTTACCGTTATGTTGGGGTGTTCCCCAACATAACGGTAACAAATGGTATACCATTCATTTTCACCTTCTTCCAACAGATTTCAGAGCAGTAGCGATATTGTGGGGGGTGAGAAAAATGCGACAGAGTGGACTTTCTGCCTCTTACCTATTCATTCTCGGCAAGCGTCTTTTACGCACCATTGAATGAGGATTTTTTTAATCCGGTACACGTGTCTAGAGCGTGTTTAGTCCAGTCAGGGGTGGATGGATGGAGGGGGGTTCTACATTATTTTGGTATTGTAAAAAACTTACAAATAAAACTTGTATGTAAAACTTACTCAGTATTGTACAAATCTTCGTAATAAGTCCCTAAGTGCCTTGAGTTATTACAATAGGATAATAAGTATCAAACACAAAAATCATTCAGTTGAGAGATAATATTGAGTGAAAGTGGGCAAAAATAAAAGATGAAGACAACGAGAGTGAGCGGGCGGCAGCTGTGAATTCCTTCGATAGGGGGTTGACAACTATGGGTCTACCACAGAAACTTTGCATAATAATCGTAATGCAAGGAGAGCATAATCGTTACTAATTAATCGATTACCCGATTAATCAAACCCAGTAGACATCGATTAAAAAAATCGATTATTTTACCAAATAATCTATTACTTTGATTAATCGATACCCATTCCTATTTTTTAGCCGTGGAAGCCGATGACAACTACATAGATTCACAATTCATTTCATCATTTCGTTTTATTTTTTACTAATTGTTGTATTGTTGGTATTTACAGCCGGATTACGTATTGACAAGACTGAGCGCAGAGGAGGCGCCTTCACAGTGAATCTTCTTATCTGGTTAGCCATAAAACTTAACGCGAAATCTTCCTCTAAATCGCATTTTCTTCTCTTCATTAGGAATCTTCTCGTTCGATTGATTTTTTATCTAGGGTCGTAATGTTTCCCCTGTTTGATGAGCTCTTGCCACACTTTTCCCATGGGATACTCGTTGTCCTTTAGGGTTGCTTCGAACATTTCTGTATTGTAACCAGGCGCCTGTAACACAGCAAAATTCACCATTTCATCGAATTGAAACTATTATATTTGAACAACGATTTTAAATAAGCTGCCATCGATTTCTCACCAAGTTTCTGTAAGTTGAATTTCCTTAGTTCTAAAATGTTATGGTCTTGTGTATGTAATATGCATGTAGTATTAAAATAGCCACCCACTCCTTATTCCATGTAATACAAAACATGTTTCACTGGGGATCCTCAAAGATTGATTGAATTTTCCTGCATATTTATAAAAGCGGATGAGAAGACATAGTATTTTTCGCCACTTCTAAAATCAAAAGATACTAACGTCAATCATACTGAAAAATTCGCAAAAACCTGCTAATTCTTAAAAATTATTGGCAATTCTATGTTATTGTTGCATGGTAACAGTGAAAACCCCCAGAATAGAAGCCAAAAATGTGATTATAAAATTCTTTAAGATAAATAAAACGTTCTCAGCGTTATATTCGGTTCTGATTTAAAATACTGATTTTAAATAAATTGTACGACTTAACTTTCCGGATACAGAAATTATCTACACCTTAAATTTAAACACTTTAAATTTAATCTAAAAGGTAGGTACTTGAGATTATTGAAAATATCCGAATCATGTGGGACTATAGTGAGATAATATTGTGATAAAGCGTGACTAATTAAGTTATTTTCTATGATTTAATAATAGGCGATGTTCATAATTTTATATTTTCACCAAAGCGCGTATTGAATCCATTTTTCTGTTGAATGAATGTCAAGTCCTCATTTATATTCAAGTTTCGCGTTATACGAATTTTGTCCCTCATTAATGATATACAGGTATGATATACAGAAGTAGAATCTTGTAGGGATCATAAAAATACTCCTACTATCTCCTATGAACTCGAATAGCTACTATAAACCATTAATTGTTGTTAAGCGTTTTGAGTAACCTTTATCCGGTGCTGCCGAGAATTTGTTGTAGGTTATCAATATTATGACGATTTTTATTCCATCTGTATTACTATTTCATCAATAAAGCTGTTGTACTAGTTATTTACTGAATATACCACAATTTCAATATTCCTATCCTCGACTAAATGACGAAATGAAATTGCAACATTAATTTAATCCGCTTGAAAATGGGGTTTGCACACTTTAATCATTTTAATTTAATTAATTAATTATTATTAAAAGCTTTTATTTAGTTTCACCTGTCCCGTTGTCTGTCGTTAATCAAATCTTGCAAGATGAATTTGATCCACTTCCCGCTATTCGATTGAGCTGAAATTTTGCATGCATGTGTAAATCGCATGACAATGCAATATTATTGACTTTCTGAGACCAACTTCCAATTCGTAGGGGAGCATCCTCCATCTAATACATAAAACCCCAACCGTACGTGAACGTTGCCGATCGGGAGGCGGGACGAGTTGGAGGCGAGAGTAGAGATGGGCGGTATTTAAAGTAACAGTTGAAAATAACCTATTACCGGATTTCGTTTATTCCGCTTGGAACCTATTACCAAAATAACCCTGTTATTAAATAACGTTTCAGGGAAGGCTCCAAAATGTGTGGAGCCAGAACAATAGCTTGGGTTTTTTATTATCGAAAAAGAGGGAAAATACACTAACACGTATGTCGGGAATAACTTGATAGAAAACTGAAACTCAGATAGGAAACGAAAACTAGAGATCAACGGAATGTTACTTTGGAATGGAATAACAATATAACATGATAAACAAACGAACGTAGGTCGGAAACGAAAAGAATATACAATACCTTGGAATGGAATGTCAGAATGAGCTTGTGAGAAGGTCCCTGGGATAACCTATTAATAAATAACAGGTTATTGGAACCTATTACCAACCCAGAGCAATAACGGTGGAACCTAATACGCAAATGTAACCGTTTCGCCCATCTCTAGGCGAGAGGTTTCGGAGGGATGGGAGGGGGAGGAATCAGAGGCGGGAGGAGTCAGAGTCCGAATAATATTCCCCCCCCCCAGCTTTTGTTTTTAGTCATAGATTAAAAATGAAAGAAAAACCTTTTTTGAAAACAAGCTTATTTTTTGTTAATTAAATGAACTTAAAAGTTAAAAATAAATTACCTCTAATAAAAAATATAAAACTTTATAAAAGTTTTTTTCTTTAATTTTTTTAATTACCTATAGGTTTCTAGCGTCAAAATATGGTTTTCATACGGCTAATGCCAAACCATCCATTTCTCCTAATTAAGTTTGAATTTGCTGTAAGTAAATTGTCAAGTTTTCAATTGAATAATTTCTCTCAAATTCGATGATTTATTCGAGATATTTTTCGTTTATTTTTAACGTTAAGAAAGAGATTTTTAACGTAAAGAAGAGTTTTTTTTTAGTTCCTTTCGCTTGAAGAAGCAAAGACAAAGCTACAGCATATTGTTAACGATGTCAGTGAAATGACCAAAAAATGGCGACTAAAGCTTGGTTCACATAGGTGCGTAACGTCCGTAATCCGTAGTGCGTAATTGGATCCTATTGGCTGGGGCGAATAGCCCCTCAATTGGGGGGCGCGAGCAATCTTTGCGGACGAAGACTTTTGTCCGTTTTGTAAAATTAGATATTTTACGCATTACGGATGAACTTCGACAAATTTCGGCAAACTTCGTGAAAGCTCTCGTCATCTGTTCATCGTTCAGCTGTTCGTCGTTGAGTCGGTTCTCTGGATTCCGTTTTATTATTCCGTATTCGGATTAGTATTTTTATTCCGGATTATTTGGTTTTCATTTTCAATTATTTGGTTTTCATTTTCGAAATGAATGTGAATGAATTAAATGAGAGCCTCATTGATCTCGGGAAAAAACAATTGAGCGGGAAAAAACAATTCTGCGCAGAACCTACTGCGCGCTTCTGCGTAACGCGTAATCATATGGCCATGTGAACGCTCTTTTACGCATTACGGACTTTGCGGATTGCAGAACACCCCCCCTTCTCTTTTTGCGCATTACGGATTACGGACGTTACGCACCTATGTGAACCAAGCTTAAAGCTGAACAAGTTAAAATCTACTAACATCAACTTCACAAACAAAAGAATCAACAGCTTGCCAATAATGGACAAGCAGTGGTCCTGTCACGGTCGCCACTGATGTGCAAAACAATTACACTAAAGCCGAACTGGCGTGAATTAGATTAAAATCTTATCTAATAGAAAAATCAGAGTGAGTGAAACATAAAACTGTAATACGAAATCAGTCACAGCACAATACAAAGTGTTATGTATCGATGTTTGACATCGATGTTTAGTATCGAATGAAAAGGATCGATGTCGGCCATCGATTCAGGTTCACTTTGTACATGTCCGTCTTACGAGCAAGTAGCTCCGCTGTTCGCTTAATTAAAACCCCTGTTCATTTTAGTCTGTGTCCTTATTAACTGTTCCCGACACATCAATTGGCGACGAGAAGTGGCTAAATTTCACGCGTGTGGGTGAATTTAGTGTTTTTTCGCGATCGTGAACAAACGTTTTGTTTCCCGCATCATGCCGCCCAAACCTGGCAACCCTAGCGATCTTTCCGGTGGAAAGAAGGACAGTGTCCTCGGTCAATCAAAGGGTAAGGCGAAAAATGTTAATGTTCCCGTGGATACAGATGACGAAGAAGAGTCTTCGTCGGATTTTGGTGGTTTCAGACAACGTGGTGGGCGAGGGAGACCGACGCGTCGTCAACCAGATCCCCGTCGTAGCGCCGTACTTGGGCATATTGAACCCTATGTGCCGTCGTCTGAACCATTTTCGAACTATTTGGAACGCCTCGAAGCGTTTTTCGAGGTAAATGGAACGTCAGAGTACGAAATGGTGAGTTCTCTTGTTGTTTTGATTGGACCAGAGATGTATGCAGTTCTCAAGAATCTGTTTCTCCCGAGAAACCCAAAGATAAATCGTTTGATGAGTTGTTAAATGTTTTAACGGAACATTATGCTCCTCAGGGCATAGAGGTAGCTGAAAGATTCAAATTTCATTGCCGAAATCAGAATGTCGGTGAACCCGTCAAGGACTTCATTGTAGCTTTGAAGGAGTTGTCTTCCAAGTGTAATTATGGGAATTTTCTCAATGATGCCTTACGCGATCAATTGGTTTTTGGTCTGCGGGACTCCGCAGCGAAGAAGAAACTACTTTCAGAGAAAAAGTTAACTTTTGAAAGTGCAGTTAAAATCGTCTCGGAGTTTGAATTGGTCCTAGAACAATCAAAGGTTATGTCCGAAGAGGTCAAAGAAGACTACGTGAGAGATGATGTTCATTTTGTAAACAAAAACAAGAAGTCCAGTGCTGCCAACCCTTCGACATCAAATTTCCGTACGCCCAAGAGCAGTGGTTCCAGTTATTATCAGGAGACGTCTACTGATAAGAAGTCAAACATCAAACAGTGTTTTCGTTGTTCCCGAATTCATTCCACCGATTTATCGAAATGTCCCGCTAAAGATTGGCTATGTTTTAAGTGTAATCAAAAAGGGCATGTTGCCAAGTGTTGTACGTGCAACAAAAGTTTTGATACTAATCTAGTGGAAGTAGTAGATCAAGTCATAAATCGTAGTATGTCAAGTCCAGTGTTTTCTAAGTTGAAAGTAAATGGTTCGGAAATTTTCTTTGAAGTAGATTCAGGATCGCCTTATTCGCTGATACCTAAGTTTGTGTATGACAAGTTCTTTAAGTCTGTCCAAATGTCAAGTAGTCATGTTAAGTTGAACACAGCTAATGGTGAACCTTTGAATGTATTAGGTACTATTTCGGTGTGTGTTGAATACCATAACAAGGTTTTTTCTAATTTGATTCTCATTGTTGTAGATAAGTTGTTAAAGAGAAGTCTTCTTGGTCGTGACTGGTTGTCTGTCTTGAGTCCTGGTTGGAGAAGTCTGTTGCTCGGTAATGGTGAAGATGAGGTAACTCCCGAGTTATTAGTAAGCGGAATGAACCAAGTAAGTGAATCAGCTGTAGTTCCTGATGTCAATTCTGCTAGCTCCATTCTCGTCAAAATGTATAAGAAACGTTTTCCTGATATATTTCCGGAAAGTAATGACGACCCAATCAGAAAGTTTATAGTCTCTATAGTGTTGAAAGACAACGCTACTCCTGTGTTTCACAAAGGATACAATGTGCCTTATGCTCTACGTGAAAAGGTCCAGAGTGAGTTGGATTCTCTGGTCAAGAGAAAGATTTTAGAACCGGTTAGGCACAGTAGTTGGGCATCTCCAATTGTGACAGTTTTTCGTAAAAATGGTAGTATTCGCGTCTGCGCTGATTTTAAGGCAAGTTTGAATAGATTTGTAGATATAGATCACTATAAATTGCCAAGAGTGGACGAAATTTTGCATAATTTAGTAAACTGCAAGTGGTTTTGTGAAATCGATCTATCTAATGCATTTTTGCAAGTCAACGTTAATGAAAAGTGTAAAGAATACCTGACTATCAACAGTTTTGCAGGATTATTCCGTTTTAATCGTCTGCCTATGGGTTTAAATGTTTCGCCAGCACTCTTCCAGTCCGTGATGGATTCAATTTTGAAAGGAATTTCTGGTGTGCAATGCTACATTGATAATGTTATCATTTCAGCAAAGACTAAGGAAGAGTGCCAGGTCTTGTTGGAAACGGTGTTGGATAGATTGAACGAGTACAATGTTAAGATAAATCCAAGTAAATGTAAATTGTTTGAGACTTCAATCGAGTTGTTAGGATACCGAGTAGATGGAAAGGGTTTGCATCCGTCTCATGAAAAAGTACGGGCCATAAAGATGGCTAGAGCTCCTAACAATATCTCTGAATTGAAATCGTTTCTTGGTCTCGTAAATTTCTACCACCAGTTTGTGCCAATGAGTGCGCATTTGTTGGAGCCACTCTACTCCCTCACAAGGAAAGGTATTCCTTGGAATTGGTCTAAGGAATGTGAGAATGCGTTTTGCACGGCTAAAAGCACTATTTCTGACAAAAGTTTGTTAGTTTTGTATGACCCGTCTAAACCTCTGATCCTGACCTCAGATAGTAGTTCCTACGGAGTTGGTGCAACCTTGTCACATGTGATTGAAGGTGTTGAACAACCGATAGCATTTGCGTCATCAACGCTGTCTTCCGCGGAAAGAAACTACAGTAGTCTGGATAGGGAAGGACTTGCATGTATTTTTGCAGTAAAGCATTTTCATAAATTTCTTGCTGGTCGTCGTTTCACACTTGTGACCGACCACCAACCGTTACAGGCTATTTTCAACCCTAGAAAAGGTATTCCTCAAGTAGCCAGCGCACGTCTGCAAAGGTGGTCTTTGATTTTATCAGCGTATGATTATGACATCAAGTATAGGAAGGGGACTAGCATTGCAAATGCGGACGCGTTGTCCAGGTTACCCTTAAATGACCCCACGGATGTTCCAGACTGCCTAGCTATACTTGATGAGTTTGAGGAAAGTGTTTTAACCTTCAAAGAAATCTCTGAAGAATCTAATAAGGATCCTGTTTTGTCTCAGATAATGGAATGGGTTCGAGATGGTTGGCCTCAGTCAGTTTCTGTGGATTTTGTCTCATTTTTCAAAAATCGTTTGGCATTTTCTATTCAAGAGAATTGTATTTTGTTCGGTTCTAGGGTGGTTATTCCCAAAGTGTTGCGACCTAGAGTGTTAGGTGTACTCCACAGTTCTCATACTGGGATTGTAAGAACGAAGATGTTGGCTCGTAAGTTTGTTTGGTGGCCAACTCTGGAAAACGACATAGAGCAAAAAGTAAAGTGTTGTCAGACTTGTCAGTTGACTCAAAATGATAACGTCAAGAAAGTATTTGTACCATTGGAAAAACCTAGTTCTGCATGGCAAAGATTGCATATGGATTTTCTGGATACTTTCAAGTGCAAGTTGTTTTTGCTGGTGGATGCTCATTCTAAATGGTTAGAGTGTTATGTTTTACCTAATGGGTCCACAGCTTCTCATATCATTAAAATCTTGTCGGATGTTTTTGCTAGGTTCGGATTTCCTCAAATCGTAATAAGTGATAATGGCCCACCGTTTAGTAGCGCTCAGTTGAAGCAGTATTTTGAAAGAAATAATGTCAAATACATGTTTTCTCCTCCTTACAATCCGTCGTCTAATGGGCAAGTGGAACGGATGGTTCAAGAAATCAAGAAAATGATTCTTCGTGACGTAGTTTCTTCCAAAAATGATTCGGTAAATTTGTCCGAACGTCTGTCTAAATGTCTATTTGCTTATCGTAATACACCAAGTAGTGTCACTCAGCAGACGCCTGCCGAAATGTTATTCAAGTTCCCTATCAGAACGTTTTTGTCCATGTTGACTCCCAAAGACCATGTTGTTCCCTCATCTGACCCAATGGTATTAGTGCCGGAATTTTCTATAAACCAGAAGGTTTTGGTTAAAAATTCGCACAAGGGGCTGTATAAGTGGATTCCCTCGAGAATAATGGAACGTATTGGTAGAGTGGTGTATCTTGTGAAACTGAGTAATGGAGCTATCAGAAAGTGTCACATTAACCAGCTGAAACGCAGTTTTTTATCAGATGCCTCACATCCTGTTGGTCGTGATGGGGAATGGAGTCAGTCGTCTCCTGTTGGAGGGGAGGATCAGGAGTGTCAAGTAAAGTTGCCTGACCAGGAATATTTTGTTAATTCGCCTTCCCAGCAGCAGCTTGCTCCTCCTGGGTTTGCAATGGATGACGAGCCAGTTAGTAGACCAGTTAGAAAAACTGCTGGAATTCCCCCATCTAGGTATTCGCCTACTTTGTTTTGATTTTTCATGGTACCTTGTTTGTTTCAGTATTACTTGTGGTATGTTTTAAATAAGGAGGGGGAAGTGTTATGTATCGATGTTTGACATCGATGTTTAGTATCGAATGAAAAGGATCGATGTCGGCCATCGATTCAGGTTCACTTTGTACATGTCCGTCTTACGAGCAAGTAGCTCCGCTGTTCGCTTAATTAAAACCCCTGTTCATTTTAGTCTGTGTCCTTATTAACTGTTCCCGACACATCACAAAGATCAAAGTTAATAGGTATCTTGAATACATCTGATCGACCTAAAACTTTGGGAATCTCATTATCCAGTCAAATGGCACCTTTTAGGGGGCTGGCACAAGTGATTTTCTAGAAAAAAAATGAAATTTCTTAAATAAATATAATAAATTAAATTATGTTATTCAGCTTTTCCCATCTGAAAACGTGGTCCGTTTTAGCAAATGTGCCTTTTTACGCATACACCTAGAAACCACACTCCAGTGTATGAAACCAACCTCCAGGCGATTTGATGTATCTTTATCACTCTGTTATACGGAATATTGATTCATTTGAATCTCAAGTCTCCAGGACAAATGGTTACTATGTTATGAGGAAAAAAAGAATATTTGTATGAAAAAAAGTGAGTTTCTGAGCTTCAACCCCGATGCGGCACGGGTTAATGTTATCTGATCGACCTAAAACTTTGGGAATCTCATTATCCAGTCAAATGGCACCTTTTAGGGGGCTGGCACAAGTGATTTTCTAGAAAAAAAAATGAAATTTCTTAAATAAATATAATAAATTAAATTATGTTATTTAGCTTTTCCCATCTGAAAACGTGGTCCGTTTTAGCAAATGTGCCTTTTTACGCATACACCTAGAAACCACACTCCAGTGTATGAAACCAACCTCCAGGCGATTTGATGTATCTTTATCACTCTGTTATACGGAATATTGATTCATTTGAATCTCAAGTCTCCAGGACAAATGGTTACTATGTTATGAGGAAAAAAAGAATATTTGTATGAAAAAAAGTGAGTTTCTGAGCTTCAACCCCGATGCGGCACGGGTTAATGTTATCTGATCGACCTAAAACTTTGGGAATCTCATTATCCAGTCAAATGGCACCTTTTAGGGGGCTGGCACAAGTGATTTTCTGGAAAAAAAATGAAATTTCTTAAATAAATATAATAAATTAAATTATGTTATTCAGCTTTTCCCATCTGAAAACGTGGTCCGTTTTAGCAAATGTGCCTTTTTACGCATACACCTAGAAACCACACTCCAGTGTATGAAACCAACCTCCAGGCGATTTGATGTATCTTTATCACTCTGTTATACGGAATATTGATTCATTTGAATCTCAAGTCTCCAGGACAAATGGTTACTATGTTATGAGGAAAAAAAGAATATTTGTATGAAAAAAAGTGAGTTTCTGAGCTTCAACCCCGATGCGGCACGGGTTAATGTTATCTGATCGACCTAAAACTTTGGGAATCTCATTATCCAGTCAAATGGCACCTTTTAGGGGGCTGGCACAAGTGATTTTCTAGAAAAAAATGAAATTTCTTAAATAAATATAATAAATTAAATTATGTTATTCAGCTTTTCCCATCTGAAAACGTGGTCCGTTTTAGCAAATGTGCCTTTTTACGCATACACCTAGAAACCACACTCCAGTGTATGAAACCAACCTCCAGGCGATTTGATGTATCTTTATCACTCTGTTATACGGAATATTGATTCATTTGAATCTCAAGTCTCCAGGACAAATGGTTACTATGTTATGAGGAAAAAAAGAATATTTGTATGAAAAAAAGTGAGTTTCTGAGCTTCAACCCCGATGCGGCACGGGTTAATGTTATCTGATCGACCTAAAACTTTGGGAATCTCATTATCCAGTCAAATGGCACCTTTTAGGGGGCTGGCACAAGTGATTTTCTAGAAAAAAAATGAAATTTCTTAAATAAATATAATAAATTAAATTATGTTATTCAGCTTTTCCCATCTGAAAACGTGGTCCGTTTTAGCAAATGAGCCTTTTTACGCATACACCTAGAAACCACACTCCAGTGTATGAAACCAACCTCCAGGCGATTTGATGTATCTTTATCACTCTGTTATACGGAATATTGATTCATTTGAATCTCAAGTCTCCAGGACAAATGGTTACTATGTTATGAGGAAAAAAAGAATATTTGTATGAAAAAAAGTGAGTTTCTGAGCTTCAACCCCGATGCGGCACGGGTTAATGTTATCTGATCGACCTAAAACTTTGGGAATCTCATTATCCAGTCAAATGGCACCTTTTAGGGGGCTGGCACAAGTGATTTTCTAGAAAAAAAAATGAAATTTCTTAAATAAATATAATAAATTAAATTATGTTATTCAGCTTTTCCCATCTGAAAACGTGGTCCGTTTTAGCAAATGTGCCTTTTCACGCATACACCTAGAAACCACACTCCAGTGTATGAAACCAACCTCCAGGCGATTTGATGTATCTTTATCACTCTGTTATACGGAATATTGATTCATTTGAATCTCAAGTCTCCAGGACAAATGGTTACTATGTTATGAGGAAAAAAAGAATATTTGTATGAAACAAAGTGAGTTTCTGAGCTTCAACCCCGATGTGGCACGGGTTAATGTTATCTGATCGACCTAAAACTTTGGGAATCTCATTATCCAGTCAAATGGCACCTTTTAGGGGGCTGGCACAAGTGATTTTCTAGAAAAAAAATGAAATTTCTTAAATAAATATAATAAATTAAATTATGTTATGCAGCTTTTCCCATCTGAAAACGTGGTCCGTTTTAGCAAATGTGCCTTTTTACGCATACACCTAGAAACCACACTACAGTGTATGAAACCAACCTCCAGGCGATTTGATGTATCTTTATCACTCTGTTATACGGAATATTGATTCATTTGAATCTCAAGTCTCCAGGACAAATGGTTACTATGTTATGAGGAAAAAAAGAATATTTGTATGAAAAAAAGTGAGTTTCTGAGCTTCAACCCCGATGCGGCACGGGTTAATGTTATCTGATCGACCTAAAACTTTGGGAATCTCATTATCCAGGTTAGAAAGTGAACTGGCGTTTTTCTAGGGGGTAAGGAATGTCGGTTCTGAGGTGAACTGGGGTAAGGAAAGTCAAGTTGAGGTGAACAGGGGTCTCAGAGGGTAAGGAAAGTAGGTTAGGAAGTGAACTGGCGTTTTTCTAGGGGGTAAGGAATGTCGGTTCTGAGGTGAACTGGGGTAAGGAAAGTCAGGTGGGGGGTGAACAGGGGTCTCAGAGGGTAAGGAAAGTAGGTTAGAAAGTGAACTGGCGTTTTTCTAGGAGGTAAGGAATGTCGGTTCTGAGGTGAACTGGGGTAAGGAAAGTCAGGTGGGGGGTGAACAGGGGTCTCAGAGGGTAAGGAAAGTAGGTTAGGAAGTGAACTGGCGTTTTTCTAGGGGGTAAGGAATGTCGGTTCTGAGGTGAACTGGGATAAGGAAAGTCAAGTTGAGGTGAACAGGGGTCTCAGGGGTAAGGAAAGTAGGTTAGAAAGTGAACTGGCGTTTTTCTAGGGGGTAAGGAATGTCGGTTCCGAGGTGAACCGAGGTTTTCTGAAGGTAAGGAAAGTCAGTTTGGAGGTGAACCGAGGTTTTCAGAAGGTAAGGATCCTGAAAATTTCATTGAATTCGTACAATAACTTCTTATGGTTTTCCCCGTTACAAGAATTTCATTTGCTTTCAAGAATTTCGTTTGCTTTACCATACTATGATTCGACTGATCTGGACGTATGCCTGTGGACCTTGGGGATCAGCATCAAATACCCAAGTAATAAAGCTGCAGGTTCTACAAAACAGATGCCTTAGAATGTTGTCCAATGCGCCATGATTCATCAGGAATGAAGCCCTCCATCGAGACTTAGACATCCTGGGAGTTCAGGAATCAATTTCAACGCTCTACAATAAGTTCCACCACACACTCATCGCCCATGAAAATGCAGATCTTAGAACCGCAGCTCTCAATCCGCCTCCAGAACGAACCAGGCGTCGATTAAAAAGGAAAAGACCAACTGACTTCATCAACTAAATTATCTTCCCCTCGCTCCCCCCGATTGTTATAACCCTCGATTAATATTGTTATTTGTTTATAATATTATTATTAAATGAATGGGGTTAGTTCCGCTAGTTATAAGAATACAATTATTATCTACGTACCGTATTGGAGAATCCGTCGTAACCAGCAAGTCGAGTACAGGAGGCGAGCGCTTTCGATGTAAAGACATCATCTTCAGGCCGTCGAGAGAGTACTAAAGTTTGTCAGTCCGTCGTTCTGTTTATATAGTCTGGGTGAAAGGGCGGTAGGTAAAAGGATTAGAAAGGAAAGGGGACCGCATAGTAACGAGACCACGTGGTGAAAGGTTGTTTGTCTGTCATGTCAAGTGAAAGGGAGAGATAAAACTAATCCTATTAGCTAATTGTACCTTCACCACCTGGTAACCACGTGGTCTTCTATTCTAAATTATGAATATATTATAAACTAGCTTACATAACTAAATTATTGATAAAATGATTAACTTATATCTATATCTATTTCTAACTTTTTTTTTTTTTTTTTTTTTTTTTTTTTTTTGGTTAGTTGATTATTTTATTTATTGTTAGAGATTATGATATCCTAGGTCGTTTGGTTGTCTGGAAGTTAGTGGAGTCGTGAGGGTGCTGTTTGCGTTTGTAAGGAGATATGGTAGTGTGTTCTGTTCGTTGTCTTTTGTTGTTCAGGTTGTCAGTAAATCCGTCTGTGGGTGTTTTTCGTTTTTGAATGAGTTTGTCCAGTGGTTTGAATATAGTGTCTGAGGTAGTGTCAAGTAGGTTTTTGTTTATTATACGTCCGTCAAATTTACGTAGTTTGTATATTTCCATGTTTTCAAGTATGTTGAGTCGTCGTCCTTTCTGTTGTGGGTGGAGGAGTGTCATGCAGTTTTTTATGTCGGATAATTCATGTCCATGGTCGTATACGTGGTTTGCGTAGTTGGAGCGTCTAGTGTTGAGTCGAAAAGATCTGATGTGTTCGGTGTATCTTGTTTTTAAGTTGCGTCCTGTTTGTCCAATGTATGTGTGTTTACAGCTGCAAACCAGTTTGTAAACTCCACTTCTGTCGTATGTGTTTGTTTTGTCAATGCAAGTGTTCAGTTGGTTTTTCAGTGAGTTGTCAGTTTTGAATGTGGTCGAAAGTCCTTCCTTCTGGAAAAGGTTGGTGAGTTTATATGTCTCTGGTCCAGTGTATGTGAAGATGCAGCGTTGGTTCGTGTTTGTGTCTCGTGGTTGTGGGTTGTTCTGTTTGTTATTGTATTGTCGGAGTAGTTTGTCTATGGTTTTGTTTGTGTATCCATTGCTATGGGCAATAGAGTAGATTGTGTCTAGTTCTGTTTTGTAGTTTTGTTTAGTCAATGGTATGGTTTTGAGTCTGTGTATCATATGTCTGAAGGCAGCAAGTTTGTGTTGTTGAGGGTGGTTTGAGCTTGCGTGTATGGTGGTGTCTGTAGCTGTTGGTTTTCTGTAAATTGCGTATTGTAATTGATTGTCTGTTCGTATGATAGTGATGTCAAGGTCGTTACTATGCGGTCCCCTTTCCTTTCTAATCCTTTTACCTACCGCCCTTTCACCCAGACTATATAAACAGAACGACGGACTGACAAACTTTAGTACTCTCTCGACGGCCTGAAGATGATGTCTTTACATCGAAAGCGCTCGCCTCCTGTACTCGACTTGCTGGTTACGACGGATTCTCCAATACGGTACGTAGATAATAATTGTATAATATTATTGTTTATTTATATATTTATCATACGTAAGAGCAAATAATGTACTTACTAACAAGTGAGGCTTGTCTCTGGACAAGAACCTCGCGAATACAAGTAAGTATTAAATCACAAACTACACATTGTCGTCAGCAAAACTAAAATTTATAAATACAAATAAAGTTAATCTCAAAAAAAAATTTCATGTCAGACAGACACAAACT
>CM019173.2:17077292-17136632 GCA_009739505.2 Apolygus lucorum
TTCTTGAGTACGAGGGTCTACTTCAAAGTTAAATTTTGGATTTTGGTATTAACGGGGTTGCCTGAAATCCGAAGTACTACACCAACAAATACTCCCTCTAAGTAATGGGCTTTCCAGAAAAGTTACCCGAAAAGTGGAAAGATTGAGCAGGCATGCGACGTGGAGACATTTCAAAAGGATTTTTGTTAAATGGGCTCTGAGCATGATTGTATTATATTCCTCGAATTGGAAGATCTTACGGAGAGCTTTCATAAAAGGTGCAATATTTGGGATATTCTTTTGAGATTCACACCTACAGGTTTGGATTTGAAAACTTTCATCACAACTCATCACCACTTATAACAAAATTTGCGGTTTTTTGTGGGTGCCAAATGCGAATTTGAAGTGAAAAATGTCCACACATGCTCAGACTCTTGAGCTTCGTGCAATGCTAAAACGGTAATCACGCACAATAGTTAACGGTGTTTCGAATACGTATAACAGAGATCCAACTTGCAACAGTCAGTGTCATATCAACTGTAATTATAACGAATTGTGTTGGATTTGATTGTCATACTTTGTAAGCTACTCCCTTAGAATAGTGCTATGCTCCTCTTGAAAAAACTCGTTACCAAAAAAAATATATATACTTTAGTAAAAGAGAAATAGTATTATTTTTTCAGAATAACTAAAAAAACATTATATTATTGGACTAGTGAATAATAATGTGGGAGAAAATATTTTTTACCAAACTCTAGTACAAATTATGATCTAGTGGTATTAATTTGTATCTCATACAATAAGGATTTTCCGCAAATAATTGGAGGAGAGAAGTGTGAAAATCATTGTGCCCTCGTGTAAACCACACACAATTTATATAGTATTTTACTGGTGATATCTGTACATATTTGGTAGAGCTCGATTTCAAGGACTTTCTTGCCATATTTACCGGCTTTTGTGGAGATAATGGAAGTATGGGCGGTGGAAGATTCGGCCTAAGTCCGAAGAGATAATTACTCCTCGGATTATCGCAGGTAAACAACTTCCTCTCTCTCGAATCGGGCGATAAGCCGTATGGAAAACTCAGCCCATGATTCTTAGTAGCAATGGAGCAGTTGTCTGTCACACCAGTGATAAGTGAAAGGGGAAGTGTGATGTCGAATCTTCCATCGCCCGGAAGTATTACTTTAAAAGGATTCTTGATCATTGAGGTAGGTATTTGAGTTGTTCTGAAGGATTATGGATGATTCTGGAGAAACTAATTCTCCCAGTCGTAGTTTGCTAGGTAGGAAGGAAGGAGGTAGGCAGATATTTTGGCTTCAATATTCGCCCTGTGGGGAGAGGATAATGGAGGAACTGCAAAATTTCTTTACAACGCTTCTTGATCAACCAAGGTCCAGCTGACCCTCAAAAAGCTTGATCGTTTTCGAGACCTGGAAAGTTCCAGTTTGTATGTCCTCTGGGTGAAAAATACTGTTTTCGAGAAGAAGGTTGATCGCTTAGGAGTCAGCAACCTGTTTTGAACTTGTGGGCTCTCTGTTCTGGACCTTTACCCCATGCGATACCCCTCAATGTCATTGTCTCCTTATGCAGAGCCCAGGCAGAGCCATCTATAAGCTGTGAGTGCTTCCCGAGTAGACCCATCTGAGACATAAAAGCATATTAACAGTAATTGTTTATACACAAGGTGGGGCACATGGGAAGCCTTGCAACTCCACTCTTCTCATGGTTCTCCCATTTCTCTTAATCAATCTCTCAACTCTTCTGGTCCCGTTAGGAGATGTCTGACGGTCGCCTTGAATACTCCTGGATACTCCACGGATGAAGGATACCTCAAATTTTATGAGGATCCAGCTGGCTATCGTAGAGGCTTACTCCTCATGTTTTCTGGGACATAATTCTGCGAACAGTACCTCACACGAGCACACCAATGATGTAAGCTCTCATCTTCTCTCTCTGCTCTTTTCTTATACAGGGTTTGTGCCTAACTGTTCTATCATACCATATGAATCAATTCTACAACTAATTTGCAACAAAAAATGGATCGTAACGATTTTTTAAAAAAGGCTTTGTTTCCGAGTTATTTCAATTTTAAACTGTTTTTCGTGATTTCAACCTTACGTCTTTAAATTTGTCATAACTCCTTTAATTTGCAGTGATAATTACAATTTTAGGATACCGTTGTAAAGAACATTAAATTTCCTATCGGATTCACCTTTTTTTTAGTCAAGGTTTAAGACATGAAAAAGCCCTATAAATAGAAAATTTTATTTAATTTGGAAAACCTCAAATTTTCTCAGCCCCAAATTGATCTATGAGAAGCAAACATTTTTCAATATGCAAGAACGGGAAAAACTGCGCCAAAATTTCAGCTTTCTAATGGTGTAATCAAAAATATTTTAAAACCAAATTCGGGGAGATATTTCGGTTTGAACTCGGTAAAAAGTGCATCCTGAGGCTTCGCGGTCTACTGCAGCGTCGACCCATCATCCGACCTCCATCATCCGACCTCTCAGATCGTCTAGCCGGAGCGCCGATTTCGTTGAAAAGATGTACGTTTTCCCGCGTTCAAGCCCAAATACCTCCCCAAAATTTGGTTGTAAAATATTTTTTGACTACACCAATGGAAAGTTGAGATTTTGGCGCATTTTTTTTTTCGATCTTGCATCTTGAAAAATGTTTGCTTCTCATAGTTCAATTTGTGATTGCAAAAATTCGAGGTTTCCCAAATTACGTAAAATTTTCTATTCAGAGGGCTTTTTCATGTCTTAAACCTTGACTCAAAAAAAGGTGAACCATTTATCCCTTAGGAAATTTAATGCTCTTTCCAACGGTATCCTCAAATTGTAATTATCACTGCAAATTAAAGGAGTTATGACCAATTTAATGACGTAAGATAAAATCCCACTTGTCGTCCAAAGTATTGAACCATTCGAAGTCGCTCGATTAAATATTCCTCGTCATCTGTCCTCCTTTTTACCAGAAATGTTCCATCAATCATTATTGGTACCTATTATTTTAGTATTTTAATTTAGACCTTCTTAGCAGTTTATTTCGTTATTGATCTTCTAATTTTTGAAACAATATAATATATTCAATCATATTTTTTTAAACCGCCTCTAACACATTCACATTAAGGAATATTAAATAAATAAATAATTTTAACCTATTAACGCCCAGCGTTGCCATACGGCAACATAGAGGGGAGGCTGCTGGGTACCTTTCTGAGTCTTTGAGAAGACCTGGATCCTGGGGAACCTTTTCTCCAGATCTGTCTGATCTTAGTGATGAATAATTTTTTATCTCCATGACGGTGAGGCACATAGCACGAAGCTTCACCTATAACTTCAGTGGGTAAATGCCCTGATTGGATGTCAGAACGCAGTAAGTCGAAGTAGTCTTTCAAGTGGGTGTTTCACATAGCTCTTCGGGTGCTCACAAAGCCCGATGCGTCATCTTCAAGTTGATTGGGTACTTGACCTGACTAGAGGTTGTAAGAACTAACAAGTACCCTACCAAATACCCACGTTGTCATCATCAGGACAACGATACTTTATCTAATGCACCCTTAGTGTTCTGTTTTGACTGATTATGAATGTGACTATGAGTTGATGAATTAATCACTCGATATTGGTCGTATTCTGCATCCAATATTCCACGACAATTCCTGGTCGATCCGGTGAGATCGCAATACGATCCACTAAATCTCAGTTTTGAAAACAAAAATTCACTTCTTGTGGCGCCCAGCGATGCGATATGGCAACGTAAAAGCATGAAATTCGACCAGGAGACTTAAAAGATTATTTTCCCCGTATTCTAAAGACTAATTTGGGGACGGAATATCAGATCTATTTCCAGAACATGTAGAGAAAAAAAAGTTTAGGGCGTTAATGTGTTAAAAAAAGACGATCAAGATCACGGAAAAGCATTTAAAATTGAAATAACTCGGAAACGAAGCGTTTTAAAGAAAATAGCTAAGAGACAGTTTGGCAGACCAGTTAGGCTTACACCGTGTATATGTTTCTCTCGTTCTACTCTCTCTCTCTTGGGAAAACGATGAATTATCGATGCGATTATCCAAAACTCCGTCCTCGCTCAACCCTGATATCAGCCAGCGAGAGGGGACCATCCTTAGAGGTACAAGATAGAGAGGAAACGGCCAATGCCAGTCTACGTTGGAAGTAATTAGAAGCTTCTTTTGATTCATGACGTCATGCTTTATTTGAAAATCCAGCCCCCGTAATGCCGTCATATTCCAACGTGGCTCCATGATATCCACATGACTGTATAGATTATTTTATGCTCTTTCACGTTTATTTCGGTGTGTTTTTCGATTCGATGCCCCTGTTCCGACCTATCGAATTTCAAAAAAAATTCCTCCTATCTTTTAACACAGAATTAGGGGGTAAGTGTATTACACCTCCTATTTTTCGGTCCGGGCGAGAAGGGAGTGAACTTTCCCTTTCACCGGCCGACCAGAGTCGGACAAAAGCGTTTCCTCTCTACCTTCTACCTCTATGGAACCATCAGCATTTTCTCTCAGAACAACTCAACCCTGAATTATTACCAGCTCAAAAAACCAGCACCAGAATCACTCATTTTTGGGGATTTAACTTTCTCGTTAAAATACATGATTTTTTTTCTTTCGATTAGAGCATGTCTACTTAAAAAAACAGGAAAAAAATGTTGTTTTAAATTTTTTTTTAATTGTCGCTTGAGATGTCCTACACTGGTAATTTAACTGGGCTAGGCCACTACTTTGATGGTGTTCATATTATTACATTAATGTGCGTAGTTTACATGAGGGTAGCCTGCAAAACGGATTTTAACCCTAATCGGACCATGGTGTCACTAGTGTCACCGAAAACACCAGAATAACTTGATTTAAATTTCAATTAAATTAATTAAAATTTAATGAACAGAACTGAATTTTTTTAACCATTTTTTGTTAAGTTATTAAAAATCAAAAAATTATGACACAGTTTTTAAAAAAAATTGTATCTCTATTTCTTTGGAAATTTTTGTCTTTACTCTATTTTGAGACTTTAAATAACCCACAAAAAATTCTGCTTCCCATTAAATTTAAAACCACTATTTAATTTTGGTTACTCCGGATATATTTTGGGGTTGTTGTAGAGTTCCTGAGATGTTTTCGGTGACACCAATGACACCATGGTCCAATTAAGGTTAAGAAACCGAAAACCCCTGTCATTTCTAGCCTCTTCTAGTCTTTTCTAGGGGTTTTCTAGACGAAGGATTGTTTGTTTGAGTGTGGAATTGATGCCAATACGATAACATTAATTTCATTTGAAGGTTCTCCGACGCTTTATTTGACGGTAGTTTTGAATTTTAAGAAACCATATTGATCGAAATACATTTTAATTAATAGCTGAATGTTGGACGAGATACATTGAATTATTGCCAGACATAATTTAAAAAAAAGTAAAACAGTTCAAGCGAAAAAAAAAGTTTAGCCTCTAAGTGCCAAACTTAACCTAGTTTATTAGATGCTAAATAGAGAACAATGGGCACAATGAAGAAAATTTTTTTAGAAATCTGCTAGATTTTATACTTTCTAGTCTTTGTATACCAACTCGTTTATATATTTTGTATAATATATAGAAAAATGTATTATACACTAGTTTGTTTCAACGACAAAATCTCGGATCAATAGAAATTGACGTCTCTACTTGTAAGACGATGTGGGTTTTCTTAATGATTCCCTTCGACTATCAGACGAGATCTTAAAAATCATTTCTAGGAGTACCTACTAGCCTTCGAATGAGGTTTTTGTCCATTTAAGTAACCATATCACTTGTTGAGTTCACCTCATTGTACATAAGAAAAAAAATATTAAATAAACTATTTAAACTTAAACATTTAAAAAAATGTATCATTATAAAAAAAATGTAAAAAAAAGTCGAAGTAATAGAAATTAGTTTTAAATTTCTCCTCGGAAGTGAATGAAATTTATTCGAATTTCGGTCTTTTGTCTCCCTAGGAAATCGGTACGGCCTGCAATTCATGGTGAAAATTGGCTTTTTACATCAATTTTAAGCTGCGAAGAAAAATTTCACGAATTGACGGACTAGTTTGTGACATATTTGAAAAAAAATGTCTGTTGATGGTTATTTTAAGGGTTTTCACGAAAATTTACTTCGATTAATGTTTTAAGCCCGCATTGTTGGGAATGTACTCGTATATTGGTTTTTCAGATGCCTGTCTATTTCAAAATGTCATTCAAGTTGGAAAGATGGAAAAGTCAAAAAACTGCAAACATAGGTAGAAGTGGATGCCTACTGAAATAAGAAGATTTCAAAACCTGAATGGAAAAATGGATTTTTGAAGGTTGATTCAAAATGGTTTGTCACGCACAAAATATGAATTACTGGATGGTTTGGAGACTCTTTGACTGATGAATGCTGGAAAAATGTTGGACAAAAATTAATGGTTTGCTCTGATTCCATTATTGAAATTTTTAAATATACCTAATAATAAATATTGTGTCGCATCAAAACTCAAAAAAGTCAAAAGTTACTACGAATCAAAATGTGAAACAAATTTGAATGAAATCCAATTTTTCACTGATTGTTTTGAATTCCAAGTAAAATCTGAGTAAATAGGTATAATAGGAAGGTACCTTCGGCAAGTATCCCCTCATTGCGCCTCCTTGCTCCTAGGGTGGTCGTGAAAAGTGCCACGGAGTTATAAGAGTTGGGCATCTCGGCAGACAAGCCCTTGGTAACTTAGACCATAAGTTTAATCTATTGTGACAAAATTCATTTTTCATTTAAGTAACCATTTGAAAACCTCTTCTCTCACAAAGTGAAGAAGTTTTTCGGGCGTTTCCTGAGAAATTTCGGCCGGGACAGGAGTACTCTTACCGAAATGCCGGAATCTGGTAGATGCCACAACAGGGCACTGACAGAGGACTCTGCTCCTATCGCAACACAACAAGGTTTCTCTGGAGTGGGTGGCAGGACACAGCGGAGTAATGGGAAATGAGAAAGCAGGTGCGCTGGCCAGAAGGGGCTCACTAACCCCGTTCATTGGTCCATAGCCAGCCATTAGCATTCCCAAATCTTCCTTTAGGGCGACCATAAATCGGTGGGTCACTAATGAAACCACTAGTAGATGGTCAAACCTTAGAGGGCATGCTCTAAGTAAGCGCATGGTGGCCAAACCCAACCCCGGCACCACAGAAGAGCTGCTGTGGCTAAGCCGTAAGGAATTCAGGTTAGTGATCAGCCTGGTAACAGGCGTTACTCCACTCCGATTCCATCTCAACCGCATTGGGGTAAATCAGAATACAACCCTGAAGAAAAAGCCAACCACATAATATTTGATTGTGAAATGCTATCAAATCGCAGGTTTCACCTCCTCAGGTCACCTACACCCATGGAGGCTTTTCCCAGCACAAATCTAGCCAAACCGCTACTGGCCCTTACCAAAGGGCTCGGACTCTTTGACTAGGAACAGAATCTGCGGAATAACACAATAAGCCACTAGGCTTCAGCGCTTTGGGCTTCCATCACCCTGATCCGTGGATTCATCTACAATCCAACCGTCCTGGCCTTGCCCAACTTGTTGAGATGGTATCTCAAGGGGCCAGTCAGGAGAACTACTAAGGTGCGAAGGTTTTTCCTCCTTAGTGACAGCAGAGCTTTTGCTCTATTTTTGAACACGGTGATCAGCTGCTTGGCTTGCCTTTGCTTTGGAGTGTTGCGCCAATATGCAGCTCTTTTACTGTTCTCCCGTTTCTGGACCTGTTGAGTACTAAAGCTCTTGGTAACCCCAAGCAGGGGTTCAGGACCAAACCATAGGGACACCGATTACTGCTTGGCGAGGCGATTAGCTTCTTCATTGCTGTCTACTCCCTCATGGCCAGGAACCCAGAGCAAAGTCAGTTTATTGCTCCGAGCCGCAGCCTTCAGGGAGCTCAAACAATCCCAGGTTAGCTTTGATGTTATTGAGTAGGCTGCAATGGCCTTTAGGGCTGCCTGGCTGTCGGACATTATGTAAATTCTCGCACCTTTGAGTCGTTTTCTGGCGATCTCTTGTGCGCATATTTCTATGGCATGGGTTTCAGCCTGATAAATGATCGCTTTTGTTCCTAGGGGTTTGGTGAGGCTGATGTTTGGGCCTTTGATCCCTGAGCCAGCTTTTCCATTCATTCATCACAGACCCATCTGTGTATCACAGTAGTGAACCTGGTTCGTATTGAGGGTGCCTTTTTCCAGCATTCACGATCATTAATGATCACTCTAAAGGGTAGCTCAAAGTTCATTCTTTCTAACATGATGTCAGGAACTGACTGAGCCACCACTGGATCGGTGTGGACTTGTGGCTCCCTTCACGGGGGGGGGGGGGGGTGAGTTTTCCCGAGTGCAGCATTCTGATAGCCCCCAGGAAGGCTGACTTCTGAACAAAAAGGCTCCATTGAAGCCACAGCAGAGGCTGCGCCTCCTCCGCACGTACTTACTGCCGAAGCTAACCTACGGGTTAGTCTTCGGTAGGCTTACGGCGGGGAGGCTGCAGGAATTAGATCGAGAAGTCCGCTCTGCTGTGCGCTCTTGGCTGAGGTTCCCACCTGGTGTCCCAAGTGCCTATATCCATGCACCGGTCAAATCCGGTGGGCTTGGCATTGTGGCTCTCTCCGCATGTATCCCTTCTCTGCGCCGCCAGCGCCTGTTAGCCCTTCAGGGGTCGAGCTGGGAGGTCGCCCGTGTTGCTGCTGGTCTTGATTTTGTCAGGCAGCAGTTAGCATGGTGCGACCGAGCAACACCATCTGCTCCAAAACCCAGTTCGTCTGCTGAGTTCGCTGCTGCCCTGCATGAGTCAGTAGATGGTAAAGAACTCCGACAGTGCTCCGAAAGCCTTATCTCATCCCAATGGGTGGATTGGGCTTCGGAGGGCATTCCACGCCGTCCGCGTGGCAACACTGCCAACAGCGGTACGGTGTTCAAGGGGTAGTCGTGGGATGACAGATACCCTTTGCCGTGCCTGTCGGAGTGGAAATGAACACCTGTATCATGTGGTGCAGCAGTGTCCACGAACTCATGGGGGCCGCATCCTACGTCATGATGCGGTCGCCAAGCAGATAGCAGGTGCCTTGTCATCCAGCGGCTGGGATGTTGAAAGGGAGAGATTATACCACATGCCAAGTGACCAGGGCAAGAAGCCTGACATTGTTGCCGTCAAGCCCGACAGGTCTTGCATTATCCTGGATGTCCAGGTTGTTAATGGCAGCATGGACATGGAGCAGACCTGGCGGGCTAAGATAAGAAAGTATGATAGAGATGATTTACGGCAAGCAGTGTCAGAGCTAAAAGGAGTGGCACCCAACAACATCAGGGTGATGGCTGCGACCTTGTCGTGGCGCGGAGTGTGGTGCGGGAAAAGTGCCACGGAGTTGCGCGAGTTGGGCATCTCAGTAGGTGTACTCCGTGGTGTCACCCGCCGCGTACTGCTCGGCTCATATTTAAACTGGTGGTCATTTTATAGAGGCACTTCCCTTCATCCCTCTCTCCCACCCCCACCTTCCTCATCATCCCTCATCCCTAGGGCCGGCGTCGGGTGAGTCCTGGGCGTCCTCCCCATTATTTTATTTATTTATTTATTTTATTTTTCTGGCGTGCCCCCTCCGTCAAAAAAGACATTTTGTCTTTGAGGGGAGTTTAAAAAAAAAAAAAAAAATGGAGAGGAGTGACGTCAAGAAAAACCTCCGAGTAGAGGAAGAAGTAGTCCGAGTCCTACTCAAATCATTTTCACGAATTTTTAAAATGATTTTCATGGCGTTTTTCCCCCAGCCCTTGAAGGGGAGTTCTTTTTTTAAATGTTTGTATACATTTGTAGGTGCCTATTGATGTCATCTAACAAATAAAATGTTAGAAGGCTGAAGATTCTTGGAAAAATTTATTAGAGCAATAAGTTGAATAATTCCAAAATGAAAATAATATATATAAACCCTTTTTCCTTATGAAGAAGCTTTTCAAACATCCATTTTTCCATCAGCTTAGTAAACTGGTAATTAATATACTGGTTCAAGTACTTTTCGCTGGCGGAAGGACGGAATTCTTTCACTTTCCTATTTCAAGAAAATTTACATAATTTTTCTTTGAAATTTTTGTTTTTCGGAGCTCAAACGCTTGAACTTCAAAATAATAATTTTGGTCCCTTAGAACATTGTCTTCCACCGCCTTGTTACCTAATTTTCCGTTTCAGTATGTTCGAGCAATTGTTTTTCAACTTCACTAATCAAATTTCACAGTTTTTTCGACTTAGGTTATTCTCCGAATGAAAAATCATTGTGCAAACGATGTAAAATTTTTACAGTTTACTTACCTACACGTAAATTGTGGTAACTTTAATAAAGTTTGAAGTCAAACAATAATAAATAAAAATAGATATTTATGTGTTTTAATTAGAATGAATATAATTTTAATGAATACCTAATAAAAATTGTATATCAAAATTGTGAGGTTTGTTTGTGATATTAGCGGTTCTGAAACTTATTTTCTATTATGTGCAATAAATGTTATTTATTTGTCAATCTGTGTTATTGATACCTAATCACACATTCATTACCTTTGTCCTAGGAGCAAGGTCTATAAATAAGATCAATTGATTTGAACTCATAATCGATTGCAAGATCTTTCAGAATTTAATAATTTACTGATGAAGGGGGTCTCAGCCGGTCGACATTCCTCATTCTGGGTCAGTATTTCGCCAAATTGAAGGAGCAAAAACTAAAAAGGTTGTACTTAAATTGGAAATTTTAAAGGATATCAGAAATTCATTAGTGCATGGCCCTAGGAAATTGAAAAATTCAAATATTGCCGCTGGATCATCAAATTCGAACAATAATTACCAGAGAAAAATGAGAAAACCTGTTAAATCAATTATATTTTTCCCATAAAATGTAGCTAAATTTGAAATTTTCAAGGTTTTTTGAAATTCATTAGTGCATCTGCCCTAGGAAATTTAAAAACTGAGACATTTGCCACCGTAATCATCAAAATTGAAAACATCTAAAGCATCACAGAACACATCACAATCAAGAACACATCACAATTCCCACAACACAATGCCCGCGTTCATAACAAAATCTTGCCTAGGTTTCAAGATCATTTGATTACATTCGTTAAAACCAAGCCAACCAACAACATCAATATAATCCATAATCGATGTTGGTTTTTACCGCGAATGTTGTTTACAGTTGTTTTTAGAAATGGGCAGTATTTAAGGTAACAGTTAAAAATAACCTATTACCGGGTTTCGTTAACTCTGCTTGGAACCTATTACCAAAGTAACTTGATAGAAACCCCAACTTGGGTAGGTAACGAAAACTAGAGATTAACGTAATGACACTTTGGAATGGAATAACAATCTGTATACATAAAACCCCTACCGTACGTACGTATGTGGCCCGAATGTGGGGGTCCTGGGTTTGATTCCAGGCCGCGACATCAAAAATTTTCTCACATATTATCTACGATTTGTTTTGCCTGCTTTTAGCAAGCTTTTCAGCTAGTATAACATGATAAACAAACGAGCATAGGTTGGGAATGAAAAGACGAAACGATACCAATGGTACGTCAGAAAACGACACAAAACAATTGGAATGGTATGTTGGAATGAGCTTTGAGAAGGTCCCTGAGATAACCTATTAATAAATAACAGGTTATTGGAACCTATTACCAACCCAGCGGTAACGGTGGAACCTAATATGCAATTGTAACCGTTTCGCCCACCTCTAGTTCTTTTAAATCAGAAGTATATCTCAGCTTCGTCCATATATACAGCTGTTTTGGCTGGTATATATAATTTACGCATAAATTGAGGGCTTTTCAACAAGTGGCTAATGAAAACTAGCGGTAATACATTTCCCTAGAAACGGGTCGGTTGTAAGTGAAACTCATTAAAAAATCCCGCGCTACTTTCGTTCCACGGTTTCGTCTCATTTTTGCCCAGTTAGGTGATGGCTAAAGCATGTTCCATGCTGAAACATCCTCTTCTTATGAATGGAGGAAGAGCAGCCTCTTCAGGTTTTCTCCCTTGATTCTATAGTTGACAAGAGAATTAAATTTCCCGCTTGCAAAAAATGTCGATGTATTACCTTACGATGTTATCGACATCGATGTTTTCCATTCGATGTCCCATTCCTACCTGTAATCGAAATGCAAATGCTGAACGTTAAAAATTCCACTGGGCCACAACCCCATCACTAGCAGTCAATGAAGAAGCTGCTCTGGTGCTCGACTTTGATGATCTAGGTACTCAGACTAGAAAAAAGCCACATCACCTGTGGTAAGTGGAATTTTTTTTAACGTTCAGCACATAGACTGCCTGAGTTTCGTACAATAAAACGTCAAAAATATGTTGCTAGTAATCTGTAATTTGGTGGAAATTACAAATAAAAACGTCTGCCAAGTGGGTGTGGCACATAGCTTCCTCGTATCCATAACCTGATTATATAGATGATCTGATGCATAGTAGTTAATCTCAAAATGTCAATCTCTAAGTAGGTACCTTCCACAACCCTCATAGGGGACCATCTACACGCTAATCTGGACAATTCTAGAAAATGTCATCAAATTCGGATGAAAAATTAAGTGAGTAGATGTATGTGATTGGATCAAAAAAATACGTAGCCTCGGCTGGGATTCGAACCCGCGACCCCTGGGGGATAATTCCACGCTTTACCCTCTGAGCTACGGACGCCTAGTGATGTGATGGATAGGATTTTAGATTCCGACGGGGGACCATATCTCTATGAAAAATCATTCTCTATGATTATCATGGGGGACCATCTAAATAGTAATCTGTAACATTCCTGAAAATTTCATTGAAATGGGATGGAAAATGTAGAAATTATGGCCATTACAAGGAAACTCACGTTTTCGCATGCGCAGTGGCTACTGTCAGACCGAAGGTATTGATTTTCATAGCGGACCATCTACAACCTAATCCACATAATCCCTGAAAATTTCATCGAAATCGGGTGGAAAATGTGGAAGTTATGGCCGTTACAAGGAAATTCACGTTTGTGCATGCGCAGTAGCTACTATGAGTCCGAAGGTGGTGATTTTCATAGGGGACCATCTAAATACTAATCTGTTACATCCCTGAAAATTTCATTGAAATCGGATGGAAAATGTGGAAGTTATGGCCGGTACAAGGAATTCACGTTTGCGCAAGCGCAGTCGCTTCTATCTGTCCGGGGGTGATGATTTTCATAGGGAACCGTCTACACACCAACCCGCACAATCCCTGAAAATTTCATAGAAATCGGACAATAACTTCGTATAGTTATGCGCGTTACAAGGAATTCATGACAGACACACAGACAGACACAGAACCAAAATTGTTCAGAAAGGTCTAAAACGCAAAATGCGAGTGAAAATTTTGATTTCGGAGAACTTTTTTTTCGTCCTTGTAAAGTGGAAACAAAGCTTCCGCTACCTTGGTAGACTCGGAAGCAAAATGATAAAAACAAGTTCCTTTTTCAAGAAACAACTCTTTCTCCACGCATACGAATCAGTGAACACAACGAATGACAACTCTCATAAGCGGGCAAAAGAAGAAGTGATAAGGCTTATCTCTTGTCATTAAACAAACGGAGCAAGAAATAACAATTTTCTTTATAATTCATTTTAAACTATTCCGTCACTTCCACACTCTATTCCTCGCGCAGGTACTTTGGTACCTCTTTCTCATATTTACCTACGTCAGTGGTTTCAATAAATCCGTCAAAATTATTTTCGAAGAGATGTTCTCGGACGAGTCGGAGGAGGAACCTGAAGAAGTGGATGTTTACAAGAAGAAGTATCATCTGCTGCATGTGAGATGCGAAGTTATCAAGCAGGTAAGTTTGATTTTTCTCGTACTAAAGACCTCCTCGTGTTTACATAGGTAAAAAAAGGTATATAAACATTGTAGTAGTGTTCTCAGAGCGATTGTGATAAGAAACATTATCGACTAAACTTGTGTGCGTTGTTGGTTCAAGGGGTCACTGTTTTGTTCGATTTTGAGGAAGAAATTTATCGAATCAGTTTTATGGTGATATATTATGTATACTTACTTACAGGGAAATTGAGAAAGGGAGATTCATGATTAACTGCCCGCAATGGTATCTTCGCAGCTGTCTCGTTAGGTTAGACTGTTTTCGGAGTGATCTATCACTTAACTAATGACCATTTTGGTCCTTTTTTCCTGAAAGAAGTCTCCTAATGTTCTAAATTGATCAACTGACACTTGGTCATGTTTACCTGCGACTGGGTACTTCTAGAAAAACGTCTCAAATTACATTTGGTCATTGAAAAAGCTCCACCAGCCTTTCAGGTAAAAATTGGTTTTCGCTTTTTCCCGCGAATATATCCGAATACTCCCGAACATTTGAATTTTGGTCATTAGATGGGTGAATTTCCGACCAGACTAACTAAAAATTGACCAACTGACACTTGGTCAGTTTTATTTACCTCCTAGCCAACGAACTGTTTGTTGAGAACTCCAAGGAGTTCTGTTAAGATGGTCTCAGTCGGTCGCCGTTCGTTCCTCGTTCTGAGTTTAGAATTTTCCTAAATTACAGGCGCTAAAATTTTAAAAGTTGTACCTAAATTTGAAAATTTCAAGGATTTTTTGAAATTATCGTTTATTTAGTTATTACCTAGTTTTTTTTCCCCATATTTCGCCGGCAATTATTGTTAGATTGTGATGATTCCAGCGGCAATCTTTTAGTTTTTCAATTCTTTAAGCAGATGCACTAATGAATTTCAAAAAACCATGAAAATTTCAAATTTAGGTACAGTTTTAAGTTTTGCTCCTGTAATTAAGGGAGTACTAACCCGGAATGAACGGCGGGCAACTGAGACCCCCGTTGATGATGTCGCAAAGGAAACCATTCATGGACCTGAAATCAACCTTTCACTTCTAAAACCAATCTGCCTAAGTTTTTTTGTAGTTCAATTCTTTTACCCAATTTTTGAAACGAAGTTTACAATTACAATAATTTCAAAACTTCCATCATCGAAAATTTTCATCAATGAATTACGTTTTGAAATATTTAAAGATTCCTGAAATTCAACCCCAACCACAGGATTAGATATGCTCACGAATAATGGCAGGCAGCCGAGCATTTTATACCAATATAAAACTCTTCAAGAGCCGTGTTATCTCCAGATCAACGAAGATGAGGCTAGATAGATCCCTGGTGCGGCCTGTGGTTTGTCTTGGATCGGAGGCTTGGACCATGCGGGCTGAGGATGAGGCTAGACTGCGTACATTTGAGAGAAGGATTATAATAAGGATCTATGGAGCGGGCCAAGGGTGGAGAGCAAGACAGAATGCAGAAATTGATGAATTATTAAAACATGAAGACATAGTCCGATTCATCAAAGCTGGGCGCTTCCAATGGCTGGGACATGTCATGCCAGTGGAGGCCTACCTGGGAATGATGCTGCGGGCTAGGATGGAAACAATAAATAAAAGACGAAGAGGTCTCCTCGGAATCGCTAGCTTGATGATGTCTTGAGGGACCTCCGGGCGGTGGGATTGTGGAGGTATCAGGTGGGTGACCATACCCTGTGGCGGAAGGGAGTTCAGGAAGCCAGGGGCCACATCGGCCTGTAGTGCTGTGTAGTTAGTTAGTTTTTTCTTCCATAAGCATAATTATTAAATTTGATTGACGTTTCATTTTTCGGACGGGGGTGGTGTAGATTGTACCTGAATCTGCGGATCAGGGTGAGGGGAGCCCAAAAGCACTGAAGCCTGGTGGCTTATTGTGCTTCTCCGCAGATTCTATTGTCTAGTCAAACAGTCCCAGCCCTTTAGTAAGGGCCAGTAGTGGTTTGGCTAGGTTAGTGCAGGGGAATGCCTCCATGGGTGTGGGTGACCCAAAGAGTTGGAACCTGCGGGTTGATAGGGCTTGGCAATCAAAAATTATGTGGGAGGCCTTTTCTTCAGCCTCACCACATAGCCTGCATAGGGTTGTATCTTGCGTCACCCCAATGCGGTTAAGGTGGAATCGGAGTGGGGTGAAGCCTGTTACCAGACCAACCACTAGCCTGACTTCCTTGCGGCTTAGCCGCAGCAGCTCCTCAGAGGCGCTGGGGTTAGGTTTGGCCACCATGCGCTTACTTAGAGCATGTCCTCCCAGGTTTGACCATCTTCTTGTGGTTTGGCTTGTTGTTTGGCTTTTGGGGGCGGTGTAGAATGATGGCGAAGCGTAGTACGTAGTTAGTTAGATGAAATTCAACCCTTTTTTCACGATAAATTTTATATATAAATTTATTTGAAATTCATCAAAAATAAATGCTCAGAGCTGTGAAAAGCGGTCTGACTGCTGTCCAACTGCAAACCTGAGGAGGTTACCATCGGAGTCACATTGTTCGTCCAATTTTCTACTTTTCTTCATCCAACATCCATTGAGCCCGTAAGGGATTGTAGAACCGTTCCAAATTTGGTCACCTTTGAGCTCATAATCAGTTTTAGCTTATTTGGCTATTATTCTGGTTAGTTGTAGTTTGTGTAGATTCGACTAAACTTTGAAACTTTCTTGCAGGATAACGAACGTTTAGTGAATAGAATCCACCATATCAAGAGAATGCTGAAAAGAGGCAGGAAGGAAAGAAAGTGAGACTTTTTCTGTACATCATACCACTTTTGTGTGTGAAATTCTATTGATAACATTTTATGGGGAATTTGCCTCACATTTTTAAAATTTTTTTTTTTCGTAAGAGGGTTCATTGATATGGAATAAAACCATAGTGTGCTGCTTCGAAAAGCATCCAAAAAATTTATAGAATTTAAAGAAGCTGGAAATTTGAAATGTAGCGGCAATCTGCATGGAGGCAGCCATGTTGTGGCATATCCGCCTGTCTAACCAATCTGATTCCATTGCTCGGTGATCCCCTTCTCTCTGGGGTTATCCGCAGGAAGGTTATGTAAACAAAAAATTAACGTAAGTCAGTGTTCATTCAAACTCATGGGGAAGGAGAAAAAACAGTGTTTTATGAAGGGGTGGACAAATGATAATTCTACAAGTATTTGTCAGTGTGCCAAATGTATAGTATACGTAGGAGTCACCTCTAACGTGCCCCATTCTGGGTCTCATTTCCCCTAACGTGCTGCGACTAAACGTTATTCTTGGGCGCTATTATAGGATTTGACTTGAAATTCCAGAATCTAAATTGAGGCAAATTCCCCATAAAATTTGTATTCTGAGCAGTTTAGAATGAGGAAAATACACTTTATCTGTAGCCCTAACCCTATTATACCAAGTATTATTATGAACGTTGCAGATTCTTGATGGACCGACTGGATATGCATGGAGATAACTGGAGGAACATGCCTCTCCCAATTAAGTTGACTGATCCTTCAAAAGACCCTGTTCTTCAATCAGCCAAACAGCCTACCTCAAAAACCCCAGTCAAGGTTATAATTTCAATTGACTGTAACATCACTGCTATAGGTCTACCACAAAAAACTTTGCATCCATGTGGCGCCCCCTAGGTGGCAGATCCACGAACTACAACAATTGAGTCAACCTTCCATGGTGAAACCTTGACACGGAAATTGGAGCTGTGAGAAATTTTATGTTCATGTATACCACGCAATTTCAATGAGGAATTTCACCGAATTCTGTTTGCATTTTTCCTGAATAGTTATTGGTGTGGGATAGATGAAAATCGGGCTGGGATTTTGGAAAATAAGTCTCCTGTTATTTTTGGGAGACAATCAAAATTTTTGATTTCAAAACTAACCGGGAAAACGGACGTGAAGCGGGAACGCTCACTGATTGGGCTGTTTGGATCCCCGTCTCCTCCCAGTGTTGACCATTTTCTAAGAGAAAAGTTATCAAACAAAAACAGGGGAAACCTAATTTTCCCCATCTTGCTTTTTCTATTTTTTTCTTCAGTTTTTCGATTTCGAACTTTACTGTTTCGTGAAATTTTGCATCTGGGGACTATAGATTTCTCGATCTCAGCGCTTCAAGCGGCCATAAATGAACTATTCCAGGATGACTTCATCCTCCCAGTTTTTTTAAACATTCGTATTTTCTACACTGTTTTGTTTATTCGTAAATTAGGAAATGAGGGCTGAAAGTTTGCCTTAGGAGGTTTTTCGAGGTGCTGAATCCGATTTTGGGGTCAAAAATAGGAAATTCCGACATGGTGAAATTCCTCATTTCGGAAATGCACGAACTTAAATCTGCAGTAGGAGGAAAATCATGTCACTTTTGAGGGGATAAATTCCTGAAAAATGATCGTACGCGCGGGAATCTTTTTGATGATAAGAGATAAGTAGTTCTATGTTCTCCCACAGAATGCGCCAAAGGGATGCAAAGTTTCTGTGGCTGACCTATAGTCAGTAATCACTCTCAAACAATTCGTTGTTCATTCAAATATGAATCAGTAATAATCTTTACGAAGTATTGTGAACCAAAATTGGCTAATTTCAGACTCAATGAGAGAAACACTAAATAAAATCTACCCCAAATGACAACTTTGAATTTTCAGAGCCCGAGTAACGACAAAAACAGCAAAAAAGGACCGAGCGGTGTCAAAAGAAAAGGCCACAAAATCGACAAGAACGCTCCCAAGCGGCCGGCAAACCCCTACTTCCAGTTCTGTCAGGAGCAGAGAAACTCGGCTATCGAAGAGATGGCGTCTGTGGGTCAGACTGACCCTTCGAAAGTGGATGTTACCAAGCATTTGGCCAACAAGTGGAACGCATTGACACAGGACGACAAGAAAGTAGGTGGCGCTGCCTATTACGTCTTCCCCCATTATGTAGATATAAAAGTTTATTTCAACTCCAATGTATAATTTGTACTTGAAAGGTCTATTCGTCACTGAAACACTTTTGTTTGAGAAGGGGAAATTATTCCCGTATTTCTCTTCATTGAGACGAGAAAATGAGCTGCTACGGCGAGCACACGCTGATGCTAATCTTTCTAATAATGCCACATTAAAATGGACCAACGAGCCAGCTGCATTTCCACTTCGTTTTCTATATTTCCTTTTCCATATTGAGATTGAGGACATGATTTTTAGGGCTTTGTCTGTAATTTACCATTGATATCAAATTAATACCATTTTGTTATTTATTCGTATTTGACTAATGTATATTTGACTCTTGATAATCCTAATGCCAGTGATTTTACAAAACAAGACAACAGATGGATGGAAAATCAATTTGACAGTCCTGGGTGAGTCCTGGGTTCCTGAAATACCTTGAGTACAATTTTTTTGAGAGTCCAATGTGACAGTTGCAAACACATTGCCCCTGAAATCACCAACTATTCAACTTATGAAAATAGAAGTTTTTGCTTGTTCTCACTCCTGAGAAGTGACTAACCTCTCTTGAGCCTCAGCAGTACTGCAGGGAGTGATGGAAATGATCAGTATTCAGTAATCTGTTCAAGCTTCGCCAGAGCTCTCTAGCGGGCAGATAATGGACTGTAACTTTTTGACTGAGTCAATCAAAAAGTTACAGTCCATTATCTGCCCGCTAGAGAGCTCTGGCGAAGCTTGAGTAGATTAGGGACGGCATATTGAATGAAATATATCGATATACTGATCAAATAGGGTCAGCTGTGACCGAGCAAGCTACAGCATGTGTCTCTGGAGACGAGACTCGAACCGGTTGCAGGGGCCGTGAGTTCGAGGCCCCTCGAACTCACAGCCCCTGCAACCGGTTCGAGTCCCGCCTCTGCGGCATATTTTCGGGCAAGTCGGTCGCAGTTCCCCCTCGTCCCAACCCAGGGCGGTGAGACCAATGGGAAGCCATGAGCGAAATCATCAGAACAAATTCTGATCTTCCCTTAGGAAGACAGCTGATGAGGTCCGTGACGCGAGGAATGGCAGTTGGACGAAAATCCAACCTGAAATGGTTGTTTACTTTACTTTACTTTTACTACTGATCAAATGATAAATCGTCAATGAGATATCGATACCTACGATATGTCGGAGAAAATATATCGATATTTTGATCTATTGGAAGATCTAACTAGGAAAAACTTGTTGAAGTAGATACGTGAGTTAAAACGTTTTAAAGCAATACAAACATCATTTTGGGAGAAATTTATCGATATACTCGACAAATTGGAATATTTACTTGGAAAAGCTCTTTGAAGTTAGTATTTAACCCTCTCAAAAGTCTGATGGTTTACGTTACAAGGTATGTAGGGATGGCAAATCGAGTGAAATATATCGGAAGATCTAATTGAAGTAAGTAGGTAGGTGAACTGAAACGTTACTAATATCATTTTGGAAGAAATACATCGATATACTGGACATATCGGAAGATCTATTCGGGAAAACGGTTGAAGTAAGTATTCAACCTGCTTTAAAAAGTTAATGGGTAAGAATTAACGAAATTATCGTACCTAGTTGGAAAAGGGCGAAAATGTCATGGTTGTCAGAGCACTAGGTAATTTTTACTTGTTGAAAACAAGTCGCGATATATCGGTAAATGTATCGATGTTGACCGATAATATTGGTTCTCTATATCGATATATCAAACGTAACACATCGATATATCGTTGCCATCCCTATGACTGACTTCAAAACCGCTGTAGGCGCGAAGGAGGAGATCCTTTATCCGGTGTCATGGAACAGTTTTTTTCTTGTTCATTTTACTTGTCCACACTTCTGTGAAGTGACCACAGAGTACTGGAGACAAGTTAACAGAGGAGAAAGCTAATATTAAAATGGCGTGCAAGCATTTTTGAGGCTGCCTCAGTTGCGCCATCTACTTCCAGCACTGGGCTGAAACCTAAAGTTGGGAGCCCTAGAAGCGTTCTGATTGGTGGAGCTCCAGGACGTAGTTCTAGATGAGTGCAACAGATCGCGTTCATGATTGCTTGTTCCCAACCTCATCACAACAAGTCACCTTGTTTAACACATACTTTTCTCCTTGGGGCGTTATTGGCCGCATCTAAGTAATTATTTTGATAATATTTAGCCATATTCTCGATATATGTGAAAAAAACATGCGATTTTCAATAATCCACTGGGTTTCAAACGTTTCTGTGGTCAAAGGTTTCAATTTGTTGATTGAACATTTGAACTACTGGCAATAGGGACGACACAATTGTAAGGGCAATGTGGAAAATACCTTTCGCCTCGATTGGATTTTCCAAGTAATTCTTGCAAATCTAAACGACGATGAAATGAAAAGTTATCAATTTCTGGTCATTCAAAAGGATTATGAAAGAAGCGGCATGAAGTAGAGGTGTGTAAGACAAGGTCATTTGGCGGATTCGAATCCCAAACGGTCACTCATTACAGAGACCAGGTCTTTTGAATCCGTTCATTACGTTCACACACATGACAAACAACTAACCGGTCAGAAGTCACAAAAACGAGCAAGTCGGTAAACCAACGAGTCGGAACGTTGGAACCAAACAAACAACGTCCATAAGGATCCAAATCGAGACTCGAAAAACAGCTGAGTTGAAAAACCGAATGAGTCGGAATTGGTTACAATGAGTAGGTGAGGAGGCGATTTGAATAAATCGAATGAGCTAAAAGACAAAAAAGAATCAAAGAGTCAGTCTAAGATCAGTCTTTGAGTGTTTCTGGTCTTTTTAGTCCACAGTTCATTCAAACGTAATTCTTCACTTGGATGATGGAAGGTTTTCCTTAGAAAACTACTTCCATCTACATCTTTCTGTTGACACTTCCATGTAATTTTTACACATTCATGATCTATGTACAAAAATGGTTGTATATAAATAGGGTAAATGCGCCAGTAGTCGGACACCTAACTAAATCGATGACTTTGACAGTTCATAAAAATTTAACCGTACTGAAAACCTACTTTCTTTTTGCTCTACAACCTGGTGACAGGGCTAAAGAAAAAGAGCCATAAGTTAGAATCGTTTAAAATAAATTCAAAAAATGGTTTCAGTGAATTTTAGAAGAAAACCCCCAAACCCCAGTAGGCGGACACGTTTTTCCTAATGCCGGACATTTGGGAGCCAGTAGACGGACAGTTCACGAGGAATTCAGGTTTTGTCAAAAACAGAGTGGTCATTCAAAAGAAATAGGTGTAATTTTTTTTTTTTTTTTTTAGTTCGGAAACCCCGAAAATTAAATCACAACCAACCTACAGAGGTGGGTATAACATCACAATATTCAGTTGGTAAGTAACTACCAAATGGATAACCAGTTAGTATCTGGAACCACCAAACATAAGTTTCTTAAATCTATAATCAATCTTTTTCAGACTTTCTCTTTTGTTCTCACTTTTCTATACTTATTTATCAATAGATATCTTCAATGGACACTGTAATTATCACCAATTTTTCTCTTCTTTTGCACTGGTTTTGGTTTATCAGTTTCAATAATGAACCTTTGAAATTGACCAAGAGAAAAAATTGTTTAACACCCCCTCAAAATTTGTTGGTTTACGTTTCAAGGTAGGTAGAATCCAAAAATCGAATAAAAATTTGGCCGTCCTTCCACCGTCCGCGGCACTTTCCCCACTTAGCATAGACCGATTTTGATGAAATTTGCTATGAAGGCTCCATTCGAGGTCTAGTTGTGCCCCAAAGATTTTGGTTGTTGTAAGTCACTTCCAAGGGTCAAAAAATTAATTTTGAAATTTTGAAAACGCCCTAACTCAAAAAATTTTGATATAAAGGTATTGTTTTTCCTTCAATTTAAGATTCTAAAGAATTTTTATAATTTTTTGAGACCACGCGGAGCTCTGTAGAACAAACCGTTCGCTCCCTACGATAATTTAAGGGTTGGACGTACGATAAATCAGAAACACGTTTAATTCAGAAAAAGACTGAACGTTACTAGGTCCATTAAATAGTTAAATGAGAGTGTCCGTTTACTGGATTTTTCAAGTTTTTGGTCCATACCCAGTAGACGGACACTTTGTCCGCCTACTGAAAGTTGGGTGTTTTGCAGCTCCAGTAGACGGACAAGGCTATTTTCAAGTGATTATTTAAGAAATCGCCTGTTACACCGATTCCACGTCTTCAGGTGAATAACAACACACTAATGAAATGAGATTCATTGAATTGAAACGAAAGATGTGATTTCCATGCCTTATTTCCTCAGAGCACCTCCACAACCAAACAGATAACTCCATCAAGGGTTTTCAGTACAAGCATTGTTGCACCACTTTTGTCAATTTCTCAACATTAACAGCCACGCTTTTTGGAGGTTGGTAGACTTGTTCCTAGCAAAGAGAAGGTTTGTGAAGGAAAAGGACATAGGCACAATCGCCCCAACAAACTCTGAACTTATTTACGAGGGGAAAACTGCACCAGTGTCCGTCTACTGGGCCTGTCCGTTAATGGGCTCATCTACCCTACATTACACGTCTTGTTGTTTGTTTTGTTGGCCTTTCGCCGTTGTTCTCGGAATTTTTCCGGAAATCTCAATTGGTGGGTTGTAAACGAATGACTGGTTTTCATTTTGACAATCTGTTCAGTTCAGACAAGGTCGTTTTGAAGATAAGGTCTTTTCAATACGTTCACTCCTGACCGACACACCTCAGCTGAAAGTAGATAGCGCAACTGAGGCAGCCTCAACAATGCTAACATTAGCTTTCTCCTCTGCTAACTTGTCTCGAGTACTCTGTGGGCTGGCAGTACTGAGGAAGTGCAGGGAATGCGCTCAATCTTTTATCTGTTCAACCCTTGTCGAGTGAACAAACAGTGAACTATAGCATTTTTGTTGAGCTGAATCTGCATCTCTGGATTATCAAGGGTCGAGTGCACCTAATGCCAGTCCATTACACTCTTATTTTTAGGAAACATTACCTCCTTTTTCAGATCTACTACGACATGTACGAAAAGTCAAAAGAAAGGTATGCAGTGGACATGCAGGTGTACACGCAGAACAAGAAGAATGCGGATGCTGCAGCAGCAGCATCTGGTGACATCATCATGTAAACAGAAATTTCCTTTACACAATCCAAGTGGTAAAAGGAGTTCATCAACTGCACATCATCTCCATTTCCATCAATATTTATTAATGTAAATAATATTTTTAAAAAACTAGAAAAGTGAATGGAAGTACGTAAGCAGCTACTTACGATCTATCTGGCCCTCAACCACATATTAATAAAAGAACAATTGATTATTGATGAATTGTTTTATCCTTTCGAACAGATCTCAAAATAAATCTTTCAATCTAAGCTTTGAATTTGTCTTTGTCTTCCCTGACCAGTTTCATAGTCTGTATGGGATCTTTCGCTTTGTATTTTTTCATGACGCTTTCTTCGGTGACTCGCATGAACGGATTGTAGAGCTTCTCTTCTCCTGAAAACAGAATATAAACAGAACAAGATTTTATAATCGCATAAAATTTAACCAGTAAAACTCGATGGATCCACATGGGATTTGATTACTATTCAGGGTGTCTCATAAGTTATCCACCAAACTTCGGGAGTAGTATCTACAACTAATTTGCAACAAAAAAAATGACTCGAAGTTTTTTAACCCCCTTAACTGGGTCTCAGTCCGTCTTCGTTCGTTCCTCGTTCCGGGTTAGTATTTCACGAAATCGAAGGCGCAAAAACATACAAAAGTGTACTTAAATTTGAAATTTTAAAGGATTTTAGAAATTCATTAGTGCACGGACCTAGGGAATCGAGAAACTGAAATATTGCCGCTAGAATCATCAAAATCGAACAATAATTGCCAAAGAAATATGGAAAAAACCTGTTTATTCAAAAGTTTTTCCCATTTTTCTTTGGCAATTATTGTTCGATTTTGATGATTCCAGCGGCAATGTTTTAGTTTTTCAATTCTCTAGGGCCGTGCACTAATGAATTTCTAAAATCCTTTAAAATTTCAAAATTAGGTACCCCTTTTTATGTTTTTGCGCCTTCGATTTCGTGAAATACTAAGACCGACTGAAACCCCCTTAAAATCCGACTTTTTTGACTTTTAAATTTTTTTCGTATTTTCGACCTCACACCATTATAACGGTCATAACTCCTTTAAATTACACTCAAAAATTAAATAGAAGGATACCGTTGGAAATAGCGTAAAATGCCTCAATAGAAGAGCCGTTGTCCAGTCGAGAAAAACTGAACGCTAGAGTAGTACGAGGCATGTCCAGAAAGTAAGTGTACTGAAGCTCCCGCGGCCATAGGGATTTTTTTTTTTTTGCTATGTTGGGCACACTGCCGTGTCGCGTGACTCCTCCCCTTCAAAACAAGACCAAAACGAGGTCAGTACGTTGAAAACTGTGGTCTCAGGAGCATTTCTCGTGAAAGATGTCGATCGACTCTGCCGCCAAGTGCGAAATCCGCGCGGTAATCCGTTACCTCGTTGTGAAGGAGAAATCTCCGATTGAGATTTTTAATGAGGGGAAGGCAATTTATGGTGAAGGACATATGAATCGTACAAGTTGTAGGTGTAGGGAGTTTAAGAACGGTCGTACGAATGTGAATGACGATTTGAGGAGTGGGAGACCGTCGATTGTGACTGACGAACTTGTAGAAAAAATTGAGAATGCGGTCCGTGACGATCGTAGATTGACTCTGGACGAAATTTCTTCGAAGTTTCCACAAATATCCAGATCTCTGCTGCACGAAACAATCACAGAAACCCTCGGATTTCATAAACTGTGCGCAAGATGGGTCCCAAAACAGCTGACTGAACAACACAAGTTGAATCGAGTGCAGACCTCCAAAGAGATTTTGGAACGGTATGAACTGGAGGGTGATGATTTTCTCAAGAGTATTGTTACTGGAGATGAAACTTTTTTCTTCTGATTATCTTTTCACTTCCCTAAAAACGCACATGGGTGGAAACAAAATTTTCAACGGACGAGGAGGTGAAGAGGGAGGTCGACAAGTGGACGAAGGAGGTGGCGGCAGATTTCTAATAGGTAGGCATCAAAAACTTGATCCCCCGGCTAACCACCTGCATCGAGAGATATGGCAACTACGTAGAAAAATAGCTTAGATGTATACCTATGTAACCACGCATTTTTTTTAAATAAAATTTTTTGAACTCTAAAAAAAATTGAGTACACTTACTTTCTGGACATGCCTCGTATTTTTACCTCAAACTTAAAAAATTTGTCATTTTCTGTTTTTCTGTGAAAATTTTGATGATTTTTCCTCATTAAAACAAGATATTTGCCAGAGGGGCTCAAAAGCTTACAAACTGCTCCATTTAATCAGCTTTCCAACGGTATAATCAAGAACTATTTTACTATCGAATTTAAGGGAGAAATTTCTGTTTGAATGCGGAAAAACGTGCATTTTTTCAACGAAATCGAAGGTTTAACGGGGAGACTCGGTGCTTGGGAGGAGCAGCGGCGGAGCAGTCCCCGGAGTCCTCCCGTCGATTTCGTTGGAAAAAATGCACGTTTTTTAGCGTTCAAACAGAATTTTCTCCCTTAAATTCGTTGTAAAATATTTTTTGATTATACCATTGGAAAGCAGATGAAATGGAGCAGTTTTTAAGCTTTTGAGCCTGTCTGGCAAATACCTTGTTTTAATGAGGAAAAATCAACAAAATTTTCACACAAAATACAGAAAATGACATTTTTTAAGTTTGAGGTAAAAACACTACTCTAGCGTTCAGTATTTCTCGACTGGTCAACGGCTCTTCTATTGAGACATTTTACGCTCTTTCCAATGGTATCCTTATTTTTAATTTTTGACCTCAACGTTTGTCCGAATAGGCCGTGGCTCGACTCGTGTCTTGGGGGAGTTGTTTTGATGACCTAATCTTAATGAATTATTTTTCTCAGAGAAATGCTGAGGAGACCATTCGGGTCCGGTACGACTGCGCCACATTGTTGAATCATCAAAAATTAACATCCCGCGACTGGGGATTGATCTCTTATCGTTCCAATTCTGAATTAGAGCTCCTACCATTTGAGCCAAGGAAGCGAAATGGACAGAAATTTGAAGAGGTAGCTGATTACAACCCTCGTTAGGGCTACTGAGACCCTTCAGACCAAAATGGAATATATTTTCTGGACGAACCTCGTACTTCGATAATGAGCCTACAATACTCACCGATCGTGGATGGTACAGTTGGTTGGTTGTTCGATCTAATTTCCTCTGCCCACGTCAGCTTATCTTGAATCGCGCCATTGTCAGGTTCCACGGTCTCGGCAAATTTCAGATTGGAACAAGTGTACTCGTGGCCGCAGTAAACTTTCTGAAAGAACACACATTATAACGTGAAGGTTGAGGTAGGTGTCTCTCTCACATCTATATCATCAAGAGGAAGCCCTCTGTACCGTGTCATTTGGAAGACTCCCAAGTTTTTCAACTAAAGCGGCGTACATTTGGGTGGCAGTTCCTTCAAAAAATCGTCCACAACCTCCAATAAACAGCGTATCTCCTATTACAAAAAAAAAAAAAAAAAAATCATCCATCTTTTACAAGAGCCATCAGAGTTCATAATATGAACTTTTTTCTGTTTTCGTCGGTGAAACAGCAGCATGCTATAAGTCAATTTTTGGCCAAAACGAGTTAGGCATCATTCTTAATAAAAATTATCGTGCTGGATTGACTGGAGAAGTCAGTTTCTCGAAAAAACGACTTTAGGACACCAAGGAGGCGTTTTGTCGAGAAACTGACTTCTTCAGTCAATCCAGCACGAAAATGTTTATTAAGAATGATGCCTAACTCATTTTGGCCAAAAATTGACTTACAGCATGTTGCTGTTTCACCGATGTGAAATTATATTATATAATATAATAATATATTACATTATTGACTTTGAGTACTTTCCTAGCCAATAAATTCTTTGAGAAAACTAGCTTACCGGTGAAAACTGCACCAGATTGTCCAGAGGATCGGACATGATAGCAAATATGGCCGCTGGTGTGGCAAGGTGTTGCCATGCAAGTGACATTGAGGTTGCCGATCTTGAAGTTCGTTCCATCTGCAACTGTCTTACTGATCCCTTCCACCCGACTGTCGCCTCCGTAGATGTCAATTTGTATTTTCTTCAGCAATTTGGTATTCCCTCCGGCATGATCCCTGAAAAGAATATGATGAAATGGACGGCATCCAACAGAAGAGAACCAACCACAAAAAACGCTGCAAATTATCACACAATGGTTTATTATTTTTCATCTTTCTATATAGATCACTCGTCTTCAAAGCCACCAACCATCCAACATGAAGAAAAACATCGATCGCATTTCGGTCAGCTTTAATTTGAACGGAGATCAGGCCTCTTTTGCGATTCACACTCGTGTTTCTGATTTATCGTACGTCCAAACTCGTCCAATTCTCGTAGTGAGCGAACGGTTTGTCCTACAGAGCTCCGCGTGGTCTCAAAAAATTCTATGGAATCTTAAATTGAAGGGAAAACAATACCTTTATATCAAAATTTTTTGAGTTAAAGCGTTTTCAAAATTTCAAAATTCATTTTGGAACCCTTAGAAGTGACCTACATCAACCAAAATCTTCGGGGTACAACTAGACCCCAAATGGAGCCTACATACCAAATTTCATCAAAATCGGTCAATGCTAAGTGGCAAAAGTGCCGCGTACGGCGTACGGACGGCCAAATTTTTATTCGATTTTTGGATTCTACGTACCATGAAACGTAAACCATCAAATTTTGAGGGGTTGTTAAAAAAATTTTTTTTCTTGGTCGATTCCAAAGGTTCATTATTGAAAATAATAAACCAAAATAGGAAATTCCGACATGGTGAAATTCCTCATGGTGTTCATGAGTTTATGAGAAGTTTGCCAAAAATTTAATTGTAATTGCAATTTGATTCTACAGACATTGCAATTTCTTAAAGTAGCAAATGACACAGAATGAGGAATTTCACCGATTTCTGTTTGCATTTTTCCTGAATAGTTGATGGTGTGGGATAGATGAAAATCGGGCTGATTTCGGAAAATAAGTCTCCTGTTATTTTTGGGAGACAATCAAAATTTTTAATTTCAAAACTAACCGGGAAAACAGACGTGCAGCAGGAACGCTCGCTGATTGGGCTGTTCGGATCGCCGCCTCCTCCCAGTGTTGCCCATTGGGACGTCGAAATCGTGTTTTCTAAGAGAAAAGTTATCAAACAAAAACAGAGGAAGCCTAATTTTCCCCATCTCGCTTTTTCTGTTTTTTTCTTCAGTATTTCGATTTCGAACTTTACTGTTTCATGAAATTTTGCATCTGGGGACTATGGATTTCTCGATCTCAGCACTTCAAGCGGCCATAAATGAACTATTCCAGCATGACGTCATTTTCCCGGTTTTTTTAAACATTCGTATTTTCTCCACTGTTTTGTTTATTCGTAAATTAGGAAGTTCGGGCTGAAAGTTTGCCTTAGGGGGTTTTTAGAGGTGCTGAATCCGATTTTGGGGTCAAAAATAGGAAATTCCGACATGGTGAAATTCCTCATTCATTCACGTTTGAGAGGAAACGAAGGAAATTCCAATAAAATTATCACCTGATTTGCAACCTTGAAATAACTTTGATGCCTGATTACTCAAAACTATGTTTTTATAGCTGTTTTCTACTTAATGCCATCCAAATAAGGCTTCAGTAAATGAAAAGCATGATTAGCTCATGAACAGCTAACAATGAAACTCACCAGTGGTGATGGGTAGTCAAGACTTTGGTCAGAGTTACACCTTCTTCCTCAACAGCACTCAGCACAGTCTCTGGCTCTACTGGGTCAACCACGGCAGCTTCTTTGCTGGCGTCGTCCACGATCTACAAGGAGAACGTTATGCAATATTAAGAGCATTGTATAATGTAAATATAAATATAGGTATAAGGTGAAATTGCATTCACGAAACCCCAAAACCGAACTAATCCAGATGCAACTCCGTTTGAACGACTCTAGAAGCCCTTGTGTAAACCATCTGCTACCTCTTAACTTTTCTCATACCAGTCACTTTCCTGCCGCCTTCTTCATCAAATAACCTCTGCCAGATAGTAAATAATGCTTTAGGCTGACTACAGGGCTAATCATAGGTATATTCTTACATAAAATAAATACATAATAAATTTCGTGGTTCTGACTCTTACCAGATACATGTAGTTGTCACCCAATGCCGGAAGAATCCTCACAGTCATCCCTTCCATTTTGATGATTGTCGAAGCACTGTGAAAACCTTCAGCACCTATCAAACTACACCAAAATAATATTAAGGTTGATGCCATCAATGCCTAAAAACATCATCTCCACGATACCACGCGAAATCCTAGGAAAACAAGCATACAATCATATTCACCTGACTTTATAATATGCGCCGATCAAGGAGTTGACGACTCTGTGAGGCAGTAACTTTGATACAAGCGCGAACATTAGTGTTTATGACGCGAACTAACGTAACGTTAGTGGCGTACACTTGACACAATCACGACACATGTACGTCCCAACTCGTTACATAACCAGAAACAATAAATTTATCTCAAAACAAACCTTCATGGTCGCTAGGCAAAAAGATAATTTGTCGGAAATCGCGAATTCCTCAAAAAATGATCAGGCTTCTTCTTCTTCTTTCTTCTTATGTTTTGATGACACAGAGGATTCTATGAAGTGTCACAGGCGTCGGAAATGTGGAATTTGGTTTTTTTTTTTTTAAGAGTTTGTGGCTGTTTTTTTACAGTTATATGTAGGATATGTTGCTTTCGGCTACCGAAGAACAGATATATCCGTAGATTGCTCTCAGGTCCGTAAGCTGTAGTGGATACTTGAGGTGTTGTTGTATGGGTAAATGTTGGCTCAGGCGGAGAGATGAGTAGAGCGAGGATCGGAGGTCAATAGTCCTGCTGCAATGGTTCAGGAGATGATCCAGGTCTGCGATCTGCTCTTTAGGGCATGTAGGACAATATGGATTCAGGCGTTTCCTCATCAAGAACTGGAATAGAGGGGTGTTGCCATGGCCGATGAGAACGCGATTGATGGTTGTGATGAACTTTGGATCGTTGGTCGAGTCACGGTACCAAGGTTGGGCAGTGGGATCCTCGATTATACCTCTGGTCCAGTGGCCGACCACCTGGGTTCTTTCCAAGGTCAGGTTTTTCCAGTATTCACTAAGCTTCTGCTCCAGGTGTTTCACAAGGTCTTGATACGTGAGTAGGCCCTTTTTTGGAGGCGCTCCGGGATGTCTGGTGACAGATTTTGCCGTATTATCCGCAACTGTGTTCCCAAAAATTTGTACATGTGAGGGTATCCATTGGAACCTTATGGAGGCGGCTCGGTCTCTTCTCAGGCAGCGCACCAGTCGCAGGATGTTCTGAGTGGTGAACGGTGGGGTATCACCCTCCCTGATGTTTTTGAGGGATTCAAGCGCGGATCTGGAGTCTGATAAGATGACGGCGTCGTTTGGAGAGAGAGGGTCGTCTAGCATACGTTCTAGCGCGTTGGATATGGCCATGAGTTCTGAGTTGAATACACTGGTAAATGATCAGGCACTTAACACGTTCCACGCCGCCGGGCTCGGAGTGATTTTCATTGTGGGCCGCACCCACTCAGATGACCAAGATGAATAAAACAACTTATAATGACTTGTAATGAATAGAAATGATGCTCCGTGATGATGATTGAGCAGAATAAGTACGTTTTGTACTACCGACTGAATTAAGTCGCCCGGCTATATGCTAGGATTGGTTATGCAAAACCCGCAACAACTTATTAGTACGAGCAACTTCTGAGGTCCGTGGTTCGATCCTAGCCTGGTGCATTGAATAATTTTGGTCAGTTTCTGTTCTGTTTTTATGGTTTTGGTGGTTTATAATGTAATCAAATATAATATAATTTTTTATTATGTAAATAAACATGGAAAAAGAAATGGGATACAATTGTACAAAGTAAGTATAAATAAAATAGGTAGTTACCTAAAATAAACGTTTTATATCAAAATCGTACACTTGAAATTATTCTTCTTAGACAGCATCTGAATGCAAAATTTACGGTGCCATTTCTGAAAACACTCTTCTATGCATAATGCTGGCTGTTCAGGACATTCAGGACAGAACCATGCCGATTTTTTATTCTTCACACCATTCATCAGGCACATTCTGCATCTTATTTGTACGTACTTCCTTTCAGCTTCACCCTTACTGAGCGATTGGGGAAAATGGTTCGTAACCACCCTATCCCTAAACCGAGGAGTAGTGGGAATAATTGGTTTAGGTTTGGGTTTGGGAAAATCTGTGTTCAGTAGGTTCAAAATTACAACTGCACGAAAATCGTACTGAGTTTTCACACTGCCGTCTCCATATTTTTTGTGTAACAAATATGCGTTGATGGTCAAACGATGAAGGATATGAATCCCCATTTTTCTGTACCATACGCGTTCTTGCGATGGAAAAGTACAAAGTCCAAAAAGAACATCATGACACACGATCCCGCCGGCCAAATGAGAACCAAGAGCATTCTCGTGTAGAATGAACTAACTAGAATGAGATAACACAATGGAACCCGCAATAATATCAGCCATACAGTCAGTTTCTGGGACAAACGATAGAGAGCAGGAAGAGGTTTCTGTGGATGAATTCAGGCCCGCGGCTCACATGGAGGGATCCACACGTCTGAATTCATCCGCGCGGCGTGGAGGGTTGCTATCGCTGTACCCCCCGGAATTGTACCCCCCGAGCATTGAGCCCCCGTCATTGTTCCCCCGGAGTGGAATCGATTTGGGAAGGTTTTACTGTACCCCCCGGAATTGTACCCCCCGAGCATTGAGCCCCCGATCATTCTACCCTTGAGCTCCTTATCAGTTGGATACTATAACGCACTTCCATACAACCACCCGGCAAAGTACCCCACCTCATTGGTGTCGCAATCAATGTTAGTGCTTCGATTCTTGAATCTCAATAATCGATTCTCTATAAATTGATGTATGATTCACATTTACGCAAATTAATCCGTAATTACCTATAATAAATTGTATTATTCCAATTCGAAATGAAACCTTTCTTGAAATGGTGGATATTAAATATTGTAATTATTTTAATTTTAAAAAAGTAATTTTTTTTTGTAATGAATATTCTTTCAAACAAGTTAAACTTTCAAAAATGAAGTTCTATCCACATTTAAAGGTAGATTACGACGAGACTTATTTTGATAAATACGAGACGAAAAATTATCAAAAAGATAGAATCAAAATTCAAGCACTCTAATCTCAAAGGAAAATTGTTTATAAGGGAAAAAGAATGAACGATTGTTTATGGATGTTTAGTAACTTGATATTCATGAATCCACACAACGCTGTAATTGGCGGTAAATTCAAATTTTGTTCTTAGTTTACCATAAATATTGGGCTTGAGCATTGTAACGTGAATCCACATTATACTTGGTACTTGATGGGCATTTTACTGGGGTGGAGATATGAATAAGTATTGTATGTAAAAATCTGTTGGTCAGGTTTTATTTCACTACTTACCTGCACAAAAATCATCAGCCTTAACTGTGACCTACATTTTTGTACCAACGTTTTGAAGCAATTAGGTAAACTGAACAAATCCAAACTACTTGAGATGGTTTTCCCTACGTTTGTTAAAAATCGAATTTAAAAGAGAAAATAAAAATCTGATTCCAAAATACTGCCGTTCAAAGGAGAAAAGCAGTAACTCGATTTTTTCACATTTTCAGCTCAATCTCCACCTTTTGGTAGGTTTTTCAATGGTGAAAAACAGTCTCCTATGAAAATTTAAGAAGTTATTACCATTAGTAGGTAGACTGCCTTCTAATAATAATGGGTGGTACATGGGTAAAAGACAGTTTGCCTTGAGCAATCCAAAAAAACAGCAATACGGTCTCTTTAACTGAAACAAGGTGGTTTTCCGTTGCTTTGATCAGGCAATCGGAAGAGAAGTAGGTACAACAGTTTGGTTGATAGAATTGTGTTTCCCCATTGTCAGCTACCTCTTACTGCTAGCTCGGATACTGCTCTCGAAGCGCTGTTTTTCACCATTGGATTGATCACAGATCCGGCCCCAAATGTTGCCCAAAAAACTGTTTTCTTCCGTTGCATCTGGTGAACATTTTGAAATGCCAGCTTTCGTCGTTTTCTCGTCATAATATGTTGAGTTTTAAATATATAACAGCGAATATATGGTTCGTAAAACATGTTATGAGGTGCGAAAATGGTCGTTGCGTGCAAAAAACTAAAAGTGATGAAAATAGTGTTCATCGAAGCGAGAGAATTTGCGTCCAACGGAGGTTGACATGTGGTGACAGCGTTGTTGAGAATCAGTACCTAATGAGTTCCCCGCAGAGATTTTCCCAATTAAAGAGCCAGGTGAGTAAACCTACGTGTACCTACGTTTGATGAAATATATCATGAACAGTGTATGCATCACTTGTTTGAAATCCCACTCATCACCAAGCTCTTTATGTACCTAGATAGGTACCTATTTGGGCGGGGTGGTCATAATGACAAAAGTATCTATCTGACACAAATCGATGTTCACTATAGGGTTAAGTAACTATCAAGGTTACAGATTTTTTCGCACTGTGCCTGTTTCATATACTTTTGTCATTATGACCACCCCTCCCAAATAGATATCAAAAGAGCTTGGTGATTCTGAGATGGGTGGAATTTCAAATAGGTTAGGCAACTCTGTGGAGAGAGTCGTTCAGTGATATTGGATCAATTATGAAGTTTAATCACCAACCTATTATTTTATTCTAACTCGAATTTTTAGATGGTGAGACAGGAATCAGTGACAATGAAATTCAAACTTTTGGAGAGGGAGAAAACGTTGAGTAGACGTACGTTGGAAGAGCAAGAGTGCCTGCTGAATGAAGATAAGCCCAAATGAGACCATCAAGACCAACATGGGAAGGAAGAGGGCGGAAACGGAAAAAGACGAGAAAACAAGTTGAGGGGGCAGCCGGAGTTGGCGGAAGGTTCACATGGACGTAAAGAACAGAATGATAACCTTCCTCCTGGAAGCCTCTGAAATGATAACCTCTCTGGTTATATTGCTCTTGGAATTTTCAAATTGCCCACATGCTCATTAATTTTAACGAATGCCAGCTGAACAATGTTTGTAGAAAATTCACAGTTGGGATTCTGCAATAATTCTGGGAATACATTACCACAATGTATCAATCGCGTCGATTGCATCATAACAATCGATTGTTTGCTACTATCGACAGCTGGCCACCACTAGTACAACCTCCACTCGTGGTTATCATTCCTGACCACTGCACTGGTGCGCAGAATACACGGAAGAAGGACGACGGTATAAAAATTCCTTCTGCCGACGGGTTCCATCAAGATGGTAGCCACCATTCTCAACCGGGGAAAATCAGCCAATCAGATTGTGATATTTCTTTCCGTCTTTTCTGTTTCCGCCCTCTTCCATCCATGTGAATCCAGCTTCTAAGTACCAATCATAATGCCCCAACGCGTAACTGCATCAACCACGCCCATGTGAACCCAGTTTTAATGCCACTTTAAGACCGAGATTTCATTGAGGCATTCATATCTTTCAGATATTGAGACAGTTCCTGATGAGTACTCCCTTTGGACAAACACTGAGATTCAATACTTCTCATTCGTTTTGGATGACCACAATGTCTTCTAATATTGTAGACATTACTTTGGTACTAGACACTGGTGAATAGATCGACAATGTCCCCATTTTCAATACGGCAGGTCCGCCTAGTTGTCCTCATTCACTCGAGTGCCAGGAGGAAGATTGAGATTAGTGTATTTTTTCAATAGTTTGATCTCGTGTCTTACAACATAAGTCTGAAGAACTACTTCGTTACCTCTAACAAATTTATGTTTTCATACAGACTAATATTATTATTTTCCTCTAAAATAAAGTTTAAGATCTCAACAAAACTGTTTTCCATTTATAAAAACCTCGTTTTTCTATCCATCAAAATATTAACTTTTACTCTTCTATTTATTTGTAATTGAATCGAGATTGCAGCGTGCATTCTTCTTTGGAACTAGCAGGTAATTTTTGAAGACTAATGATTTAGTTTTTGGTATCAATACAAAAGCTAAATTTTTTCTTTGATCTGGCAATATAACTTTTTGAGCAATTATAACATGCAAAAGGAGAAAACGTTAAGCAAAAACTGCTGTAAGTAAACTCATGGTTCGACAACGGAATTTTTTTAAAAATGAATGTTGAAAGGGTTTGAAAGAACTTGTTCCTACCAACTGCGCCAATGTAAGGGACCACCCACTTACATAAGACATATTTCATAGAAAATAACGTCTTGCATCACTCAAAAACCGACTTTAATAATTATATTTCTCTCCTACCTCCTGTTTTTGACTACAAAAAATACTAAATAATAACAAACTGGTGCAGCATTTCATTTAGTGAGGTAGTTGACATGGAAGTTTAGTGACACCCACCACTGCGCGCATGCTGATTGGGGGTTCAGGAGTCAGTTGTATTTCGAATGTTGATCTAGATGATGTTCACCAGCTCACCCGAGTCGTTTCATACCTGTACTTTTCAGTCAATACATTCTCGTTCAACTTACCAGTGGTGTTCAGTGTATTCTTTTCTATACTTCAGTAGTTGCATAAGTTTTTACGTTCCTCACTAATTTACAATTTTGTCCACCATGTTAACAATAATGTTGTGATGGTGTTTTCAGTTGTATTAATTGGTCAAGGAAAGAAAATCCTCATTGGAAACACGTACAGTAGCAAATTAATTAAGGAGTAGAGCGGTATTGGTTGGCTCTATCTTACACTTATACCTTATTTCAAATATTTCGTCATCTTTGATGTCCGATGATGAAGTAGGTAGCAAAAAAAAAAAAAAAAAAAAAAAAAAAAATGGGTGGAAAGCATTTTCCACCCATTTGGGTCTTCAGGGAGGTGAAAATGGGAAGGAGCCAAGTCAGGGGAATATAGAGGGTGGTTCACAATGTCCCAACCAAATAATTCCAACATCTCTTGGAGGGCTGGTGTTGTCTTGCAACAAGCACACCTCCTTTGTCAACAGCTTTTTAACCCTTCAGTGGTAGACCCCGGAGCGCGGCGCTCCTTCAGCCCATTTTTCGAATACTGTGGTTCACAGTGGCTATCCTGAGGGCTATGATTCACAGTTCCCTCCTAGAAACCACCTCTACGCAGGACCGTACCCTCCTCTCAGTCCCCAAACCCCCTCAGGGTTATTATGGATTGGTTTCTTGCACTAAAACGTGAATGTGTCAGATAGCTCTTAAGTCTGAGCGCTCTTCTGACCCCAAGAAGTGGCTGCAGGAAGATTCTGTCGAAAAAGGCAGAACGTGCATCTGACTGAAACGGCTTTGATTAGTCACATTTTAATTGCTCAGTTATTTGTATTTCAGAGTTGAGCAAAAGGAACCTATTATTACCAATACGTATTCCTGAGTTCAATTTTTAAAAAAAACTTTTTTTTACCAATATGTTTTTCATTGAACACTTTCAGATACACCAGTAGATGAGTTGAGTATCACACTCTGACCAAAAACATTAAAAAAATATGATAAATATTGATTTTTTCGGGAGGAAATACCGAAAGAGCGCCGCGCTCCTGGGTCTACCTTTTGCGAGATGAGAAGAGGTCTACCACTGGAGGGTTAAGGGATTTGCAGTATCGAATAAATTGCATTAATTATCTCCCCCAAGGGCAGAAAATGAACCAGAATGATTCCTTCCAAAATTCAAAATGGAAGGCCTCCTACTCCTCTGATCATTGTGAACATTTTTGTTCTGTCTTCGCTCAACTCACAACACCACTTGAAAACATTGGGTTTTCCGACTATTTGGCGGATACCTACCATGATTTTTCACCAAAAGTAATATAATTACAATAGGATTCGACTTATTTTCTTGCTGTTATTTATCTTTGATTTGCTTCTTGCAATTCATAGTAAAGAGATTTAGCAGATAAATTAATGTGTTCTGAATATTTAACCCTTTAGCGTTCCTTGATACAACTGTTGTACCAAGGTAGAAGCAGTTTGAATTCTGGCGTGTTTTTCGTTCTATTCCTTCTCAATAGGGTGCAGCATCATGAGAAAAATGGTAGCATCTCTTAGCTCCGAGTAGATCTCGAGATATTGCAAAAGTGGGTGTTTTGTGGTACAACTGTTGTACCAAGGAACGCGAACGACGAAGTTTTTTTGCTGTTGTTTTTTATTCAAACCAAAAAATTACGCGGTGATGTCCACACGGATGAATTTCGTCTTCTATTCGAGGAACGTTATTTTTCTATAGCTATTCAAGTATCCATAATGAAAGCATAACACTGGAATCGTGTACTCGCAACGATGTTATTGAAGTTTTTCGGGGCGGGCGCCCCATGATTTCTCACTGGAGATTGGACGCGTCGCATGCCAACGCAACAAGTCCTATTGAAATGTTGTTTGCTGTCGAATTTGTCATCTGTTTTATATTGATTGAAAGTAATATCATCCAGAATAAACTCAAATTATGATCATTCCCTGATTACCTTTTACTGGTACAAATGTTGTACCAAGTGTAAGTTTTGTGTTATCGAGTATTGACTTGGGTTTTTAGGTTGCTTGATGCGTTCAAATATAAAAAGGCTCAGAAGGAGCCAATGGTAGCGTATTTCAAAACTCGAGTAGCTTACAAAATGATACTAAGCTAATCCTTGATCAACCTAGTACCAGAGACACCATGGGATATGGGAACAAGAACGGTAGACGACACAATTTGACAAATTACTGTTCATAAATTGTATTTAAATGAAAATAAACAAATGTATCAAAAAATAAGTATGCGTATCGATTGTACCTTATCTCGTACTATAGGAAAATATATGAGTATACTTCAATGAAGACAAAACATCCCACGTTGTGACTAGGAAAATGGTACGCAACGTGTACCGATCAGAATAGTATTATACAATTGAAAATAAGGTATGGGCTGTCAAATATATGCAATATGCAAGATAGTACTGAATTACGGTGCAAAGAAATAAGTATTCCAACAAAAGATATAAACGTACCACTACTCGTACCACAATATTATAGAAAATGATTATGCTCGCTGAAGGCGTACCTCCGGAATAATAAGTAAGTTACTGGTAAACAATTACGTACCGAATCGTGTATCTAGTTATTTATGGCAATCAAACCAGCGTACTGAACATGTATCGTCTGAATGACAAGTAAGTTACTTAGAATATCACTGTACTGAATGGGTATCTAGTTACTTATGGCAATCAAACTAGCGTACCAAACGTACCTAACTGAAGGTTATGCGTATCTAACAATGAATTTACTGCTTATGGCTCATGTAACCTATTCGAGTGCTAAGAACAACATTTGTTTTAAATGACGAATGAAGTCTGGAATATAGTGAGTTACTGGCACGAAGCGAAACAAAAGGAAACAATGGAAATGGTGATTACCGTACTACAGAGGGATCTAGGAGTCGTCTCGATGGGTTGGCACGGGTGTACCACTGCGAAGGCGCCTTGGTCCAGTAGTCGGTAGTCCAGGGGAGTTCAGTGAGCCCGTAGGTAATCACTGGCGAAGATTGGTTGAAATGAAAGTTCGTACCTATCGTGACTTCAGGTACGGGAGAAGACTGAGAAAAGCTACTTTAGCTACACTGTTGAATGGCAAAAATACGACGGCCCAGTGTACTTGCATCCACTCGAGTCAAGCGCAGACAGATGACTGACCGGAGGGGGCTCGTCGAAGGGGCAGGTGGAGAGCAGTGGGTGGGAGAATCCGACGAAGACCGACGACGACCGAGCACCTCCGAGTGTCCTACAGCTCTTCGCAGGGGTTTCCCGCGCTGGAGGTTTGGCTGGCCCAACTGCTTCGGCTTTCCCGCCTCTTTGTCGTCTGCCCCACTGTCTCCGCCCCCGACTTACACAAGGAACATCATGGCCGAAAAGTGTACCTGGTGGTCCTTGGTACACATGCTGTACCATGCCATTTTATGGCGCGTGAACCATTTTTTTCGCAAAAAAAGGCTGAAATATTGTTAATAGATCCATGAAGACCCGACTAGATCAGAAAAAAAAATTTTCCCATGACGCCCGAGTTTTGCCTGCTAAGGGGTTAATAAGTTATTAGTGTTGCATTAGTTCGTTGGAAAAGATAGGAACAGTTGAGTAGAAAATTGACACACAATTTTTTTGCACCTCTGAAAACACTTTTCTTTCAGCTTTATTTCATCAATTTAGGTAAGTAGGTAACAAAATCATGAAAATCACAAAAGAAGCACAAACTACAAATCCAGTAAACCACAAAAGCCACAATAATTACAAAATTTAGGGTCGGTCTTCCTAAATAAAATTGGAGTCAACTAATCTTGTAATAATTTGATTTTTATTAATTTTTATTAAATTCAAACTTTATTGGTGCCACTTGGGTTTTTGCGCGCCTAGCGGTGAATCAAGGAAATATGGCATTAAATGTATGGAGTAAGTTCCACTAGTTAAAAAAAAATACAATTATTCTATCTATTAATCTACGTACCGTATTGGAGAGCCCGTCGTAACCAGGAGGACTCCTGTACTCGACTTGTTGGTTTCGATGGGTTCTCCAATATGGTACCTACAAGGAAATATGTTTTTTTTTTTTTTTTTCAAGAGTAGTTTTACATGTTAATAAAGTGAGCTCAGCTCCGATTCTTTAACCCTGCACAACAGGACTTACATCTGACCGGAGCTTGTTGGTTTCTTATGCTATTTTATGTGCTGAATCTGAATCCGAGGTCTGGTTTTTTATGTTTAACTCCTTTTTCCACAATGATATTTATCAGGTTTTCACTTTTTTAGGTCTTCCCACAGTAAAACTTAGGCGTCCTTATCCAATTAATCTGGGGTGAGTAGGACAACACTCATCAGGAAAAAGTCTGCCAAGGGGGTGTGGGGCATAGCTTCCTCGTATCCATAACCCGATTGTTTAGATGATCCAATGCATTGTAGCTAATTAGCTACAATGAGATTAATCTTAAAACCCTAGTAGTGTACCAACTACACGACATCCAGCAAAATATCTGAATATTTCTTCGAATTTGAATGGAAAATGTGGAAGTTACTACTATCAGTCTGGGGGTGGTGATTGTTTTAGGGGACCATCTACACGCAAACCAACACAATCGTTGAAAATTTAATCAAAATTGAATAATAACTTTGCATGGTTTTGCTAGTTACAAGGATTCCATGAGACACAACCAAAATTTTTCAGGAAGGTCTGAAATGTAAAACGCAAATGCAAATATTAATTTTGGAGAACATTTTTTTGTCCGCTGCCTTGGTAAGCAGCGTAAGAAGTGAGCAGCAAGGTAAGAGGTAAGAAGCAAAACGGACCTCAGATTCGGATTCAGCACTACGTAAAAAACTTACGAAAAGTATGTTTTAAGGTCGATCCACACATTTCAGTTACGTGACGTGACGTGCAGTACTGTACAGTGACCTTCAGTGAAAAAAAAAATATCGGGAGATGAAAGTCTAAGTGAACAAAGGGGGAAAGACGGACGCGTGTTCAGACATGTCCGACGCAGTGAGGCTCCGGCGTTCACAGTGACCTTCCGGCATCCGTGATGTAAACCAAAGATACGTCGCCGCCGATATTTTTCAGTTTTTCACTGACGTGAAATGGAGATGGAATGGAGATTAGACCTCTTTTGCGATTCACACTCATGATTCTGTTTTATCGAAGGAAAACCTTCAAGTACTCGTAGGGACCGAACGGTTTGTCCTACAGAGCTCCGGGTCGTCTCAAAAATTTTTAAAAATTCAATACTATTTAAAATTGGTGAAAAAACGATACCTTTATTTCGATAGTTTTCGAACTAGGGCACTCTTGACAATTTCAACCCTTAATTTTCACCCCTTAGAAGTGACCTACATCAACCAAAATCTTCGCTGCACAACTAGACCCCAAATGGAGCCCATATACCAAATTTGAACCAAAACGGTCCAGTGTTGCTAAGAAAAGTGCCGCGTACGGCGGACAGACGGAAATTTTTTTATTCGATTTTCGTATTCTACGTACCTTGAAACGTAAAACATCAAATTTTGAGGGGGTGTTAAAAATTTTTTTTCCTTGGTCGATTCCAAAGGTTCATTATTGAAAATAATAAACCAAAATGAATGAAAAAAACAATGTTTCCGCAAACTTGGTTGCAAACCGAGTAAAAGAATTTAATGTAGCATCCTTCTGTTTCGCGAGGCATCCATATGGGATGCACCCAGTGTCTTCTTTTCTTCTCTTCCTCCTCGTCCAAAAGCAATGCTATCATAGCAAGATCTTCGGTACCAAAATTCATTGTGTACGACGAGCACATTCACCAGGCCACATCCAAACTGAAAAGGCCAATCGCGCAGACACCTCTGATCACGGAAGAACACTGGCACGGAAAGGTACGGTAGTGTGTGGATGACAGTGGAAAATTCATCACGGATGCCACTGAACACGGAAGGCCACTGTGCCGTCACGTAACTGAAATGTGTGGATCGACCTTTATACGTATGTTTACATACAAACATACCTACAAATTTTGTAAAGTTGTATCTACAACCTGTCTTGTAGACTTGGCTTGGTAACTTGGAGTAAAATATATGACATAGCTCTACCAGGATGTTCCTGAAGGTTCATCGTCGGAATCTATCCAATCGATTGTCAGTAGACTGATACGATCTTTTTCTTGCCGAGACATTTCTTGTTATCCTCTTCCGAGATGACTGGCTGATAAGAGTCCTCCTGATATGCCCTTGGACCCTGAACGCTCATCCTCTTTTCATGGATCCAATGTAAATAGATTTTCCGTTAGTTCCGCGGCATTCCTCGGTACTCAACGATTGTCTGCAAGAAAATTAGGCTACCATCAGAGAATGTCAATGAGGAGAAAAAAATCAATCTGTCTCGCAGCACTGAATTTGTTTGAATGAAAAATATTTGTCTATTTAGTATTTAATTCAGTAGTTGAAATATCGTTTGTCAGGCAGATAAAATTTAGCTCGGGTGCATGGAAAATCCATCAAACATAGCAGGTAGGTAGTAGCTACGTCAAATCCCGCCTGACAGGTGGGATATGATTAGGAAAGGAACTTACCTATTTGTCATGAAGTTAACGGGCAGAAGCGAAAATCCTTCCTCACAACCTCTGGTACCTAGCTGAAGCACTTGGGATGTTCACAGTACTCTTCTCCAAAACTTGTCTCTTCTCTTCTTGTCTAGCGGCATACTGTAAAATTGTTAGGAGCTATCCGCCTGACAGGAAAGTTGTATTGAGTTGTAAATAAATTGAGTTCAACTCAATGAGTTGTATTGAGTAAATTGAGTGAACACAATCGCCCCTGAAGACAATTTTACCAACATGTTTTGGTAAACTACGTACATGTTTGCCAGAGATGGACAGTTTTTAGGAAACAGGAGCCTAATATTATTGATTAACATTTAGTTTCAAAATTATTCAATTATCTCCGTTTTATATTATAGACACTACATTGCCAATTTTAAAGAGAACAACATTTGAATTTACCGCCACTTAACAGGCGTTGATTTTCGATCCATGAAAAGGAATATATTATTCTACTTCCATGTTCAATCGTTTGTAACCGGATGATCGATTAAAACAACATCGGTAAGATAGATACTATCGATTGTCCCATCAATGAGGTGGGGTACATTGCCGGGGGTTTGTATGGAGGTGCTTTATAGTATCCAACTGATAAGGAGCTCAGGGGTAGAATGACCGGGGGCTCAATGCTCGGGGGGTACAATGCTTGGGGGGTACAGTGAAACCGTCCCAAATCGATTCCACTCCGGGGGTACAATGACGGGGGCTCAATGCTCGGGGGGTACAATTACGGGGGGTACAAATGAGCACACCCCGGCGTGGAACGTGTTAATTCTTTTTCTTCTTCTTTTACTCAATCTGTTGACCGTAAACTTCTGTCGTGTAGCCACAAAGTGTTGGTAGTTGTCCGGGTTTTCCTGTAATTTTAGGCATGGTCCTTGTATCCCATCATGCATTTCAGGTCAAATGGGCCCCCATTAGGGTCGTGCACAGAGTACTGGAGATAAGTCGTGCCAGTTTTTCAGGATCCATCTTCCTCTCCCTGAAGAACTCCATCATTGAATCAGAGCAGGTCTCCTCGTTTCGTCCTGAATGTGTTGATTGACGACACTGGGTGTGATGGCACAGGTGGCTCCTATGGATAAAAGAATCACTGGTTACCCTCGTGAGGTGCAAGAACTTGTTGTAACAGTAGCCAATTCTGTTACGAGTGATTGGTTGCATTTGTAGATATTACGTATTTAGTCAATAAAATATATTTATTTGATTTACCTCGTACCTATGACATACTTCAGTTTGTGTGAAGATTCGAACAAACATCAAGTCGTTTTAAACTGAATTTAATAAAATACTCCAAAAGAAAATTACAGTTACAGACATGAACCTTATTCTAACAGATCTGTATGAAGATAAACAAAAAACAAAATTTATTTTTGTATTTAATACAAAAATTAGCCCGCTAGAGCAATTACTAAGTAGAAGTATGGCACGAGAGAAGTGATGTCATTATCGTAAGGGAGAAATTTCGTATATATTATTGTACATATACTATTGTATAATATACAAAATTTTATAATATGTGAGGCGGAAAGCAAAAAGGGACCTCTTGTCGGCGTTCGTCGAAATGGAGTTATCGCTATTTTCTCAATCTGTATAGATTTATGAAGAATTTAAGACCAAAAGCATCCTTTTAGCTCAAAAAATGACGAAGCTGCAGTATTTCAGTGTTTTATAACAGAAAAAATAGATTTTGAGAAAAACGACCATAAACTTCAAAATGCTACCTTAATTTCTTGGATTCTTAAATCGATATTTTCTTATTTAGGTTACTTTCGATTCGATTCGATCTTTCAGGCCTGTACACTTGGGTTCTAGGGGGTCCAAGGATCAATAATCGATAGAAAGTGAAAAATTGATACTTTCGACCTTCTTCCAGTTTTTAGCCTTCTCCTCGAAATCAGCTTTGCCGACAAGAGGTCCCTTTTCGCTTTCCGCCTCACATAATATGTGATATCAATAATATCCACAATATAATATATTATATTATATTGTGGATATTATTGTAGATATTTTGTAGGAGAGGCAGTTTGTACTTGTTTGTACTTTGCCTCTCCAGGAGCCTCGGTCGGCCATTTTCGCCTCCCGTCGGCACTTCTCGGGTTGACGTTGACGCGGACTATCGGCATCCATCCTTCCAAATCATACCTTCCTCCATATATTAGATAACAATGACATCATTGATGATAACAACGTCAATCAGAGCTGAAACAATTAACAACAACAACTTATGTCATTCCTATCAAATTTTGTGCGATTTGGTGGCTTTTATGTGAGATTTGACGTCTAGGCGATTGTGTGTGCCTTTCAAAAGTGTACTACTTGTGAATTACTCATTGTGAATATTGTCTGTAGTGATTTATAAGTTGTATTTCGTGTACCGGTTGTTCGAATACATCGTGCAATTGGACGCGGCTCATAAGGATGGTGAGAACACTTTATCCGTCTTAACTAGAAAATTTGGGTCTTTTCGAGTTTTCCGGCCCTCATTTAGGTGTTTCGTAGAATATTAATACTGCTAAGCTCACGATAATACACCCTAATTATGGCCGGGGATAACAAAGTGTCCATAGGTAGCAATACGGACGACCCCTACGAATGTAAAGAATGCTCAAAGAAGTTCTCTTACAAAAAGACTCTGAATCGCCACATCAGAAACAAACACACGATCTTCGGCAAACCTTGCATTTGCGAGTATTGTAAATCTCGCTTCAACGACAAATGGGCCATGAGCAAGCACATAGAAAGCACTCATATGAAGAAACACCACGTCGTGATTTGTCCAATCTGTCACTACAACGACTCGAAAATCATGATCGACATCCATTTTGCCAAAGTGCACAATATTTCCCTTCAAGAGGAATTTCTAACGTTTCCCTCGCACAAAGAGTTCGACGTGTGGAAAATGGAAATAGAAAAATCCACGGTCGCTCGGTTCGTGGTGAATCAAAAATTCAAAAAGAAAAACGGCGCCGAGCGCATCATTTTCAACTGTCATAGGAGTGGATTTTTCAAACCTAGAGGGAAAAACAAACGGAGAATCAAGTCTCAAGGAACGAACAAAATCATGGGGTTTTGCCCGGCGAGGTTGGAGTTCGAAGCGCTCGACAAAGGAGGAATTAGGGTGCAATTTATAAAAACGCACGTTGGGCATGAGAATGAGAGAGATAAAGTATTCAGCCAGCATGAGATGAACTATTATAAAAGACCGCCCCAAACAGTTCAAAATGAAGTGAAACACCAAGAAAAGGAGCTGATTCGTTTGGATTCTACGAGGATCCCAATGCATTTGATAAGTAATTATTGTCAAATAGTAGACGCAGGGAGCATCGCAGGGATTAGAGAAATTAAGCCGTTGATGGTTGGAGAGTTCACGTTTAATAATAACAATAACGTGATATCGTTCATTAGAACGCAGGAAGTGAGAGATGGAGATTTGATTGAAATTGAAGGGTTGGACAATTCGGGGGAGAAAACGGCGACGTTGCATAGTGCTACGGTTATAAACGTGAATAGCATTACAACGGTGGATTTGAACGGAGACATTTCAGGTCTGGACATGTCCGTGTTGTCCAATGGGTTGGATAAAGAAGACCAAGATGGCGGCCTGGATGGGTTGCAGGACTTGGAGATGCCCGAAGCCAACTTGCCCGAGCCGTACGCTTTGGATTTGAACAAATTCTTGACGGAGCGGCTCGAAATGCAAGAAAAAATCTCCGAAGAGGATCCGGAGAATCAGGAGAGAAACGAAGAAATCGATCCTATCGGGTACGACGCGGAAGATGGCGTTATCGGGTTCAACCCTCTGGGCCCTTCAAAACCCCTGCCGGACCCCGTGGAGGCTTCTTCAATCATCGGAACACCTCCGGAAGCCTTCCACCTATCTCAAGACAAACAATTGCTCATCGACCGCTTCAAAAACCTCATAGACGCGGTCGAATCCCGCGATCTCCTCTGGGAAATGAAAAAAATTTGCCTCCCTGCCATGGAAACCATGAAAAGCCTTCTGGTTCAAAACCTAATAGAAGCCATTCCTTTCAAAGACGAAAAATAATGCTCCTTCTCTCAACTATCACCTCTATTAATTTATCTGGTGTGTTGTTCAGCAACTTTCGCTGTTTCTTGTACTGAATACTGGCTGTACTATTTTTCACATTCATAATTTCATATGGCGTCTACGGATAATTCAACCCGTTTCTGAATATTTGGAAACATTTTTTCGACTTTCCAATTTCGATATCCATTTGGTGTTATGAAACGTTCGCTAGGAACGTATTGATCTCTTAAAATCGTGTATTCTTCGACTTTTTTCATCATTTCTACTCGAATGTCTCTGGAATCTCTCGTTCTTCGTAGAAGCAAAATTTGTACGTCGTGAGTGTCATGTGTTAAACAAATTTGATAGAAGTGTTCGATATTAATAAGGATACCTGCCAAAATTATTTGAAATAGCAGTCAGTGGGAGCGGAGTTTGAGTCGGTTGCCATGGCAGCGCTTTGTTGTGGTCACCACCGCAGTTTCGTCCATCATGCCACCCATAGAGGTAAAACTCCGATATTTTTCTATTTTATTCGTTTATTGTTCGTTAAATTAGATTTCAAGATGTTTGTTCAGTACCAAACTAGTACTTAAGCTTTCTCTTAGTTCTTATGCCCTCTATTCTTTCGATTACTCGAGTAGCATTTTTTTAAGCTTCGTCAAATACATGCTCCATTGTAAGAGAAAAATGTATACTCATAATGAAATCTTTACATACTAAATCAGCATTTTTTCTTAGTAAATATTGCATATTTTAACAAAGCACTGGAAAGAAACATGTTTTGAAGTGGAGTTTTAGTTCCGCCTGTCCCTTTGCTAGTAGATCTATCTTATCCCCTTGGGTGAGTGTACTGCTTGCAGATAGAAAGAATGCGGATGGACGATTTCCCAAAGGGTATACCTGGTAACATAGACGACTACCAGTTCCAAAATCTTAGGTAGCCTGGTTAGTCAGGAAAGGGAGGAAAGGGCCGTGCCTCAGACCTTAGTAATCCAGGCATTGAGCAACTCGAGTATGAGGTAGAGAGCCCCTTCACTCTTCCAATTGTTAGAAAGGATTTTTATCTCGATTGTGAGTTCACTTGCCCTTCTGATTTACCGTTCATTCGCTGTTAAAATTCGAAAAAAGTATCATCCTTTACTGGAAGCGTGATTTTATTTTTGAATGAATGTACAATTCTTTTCATTGATAAGACTTTTCAAAGTGTAAGGAACCTAATTTATTATCACTTTACGAGGTGATTTTTCACCCATCAGAACTTCAGAAATAATTTTTTGTAGGCACTAGAAAAATAGGAAATTTGACGCCCTATCCAGCGGTGCCCTTATACTTTCATCAAGTAGTTTCAGTAATTTTAGTGACAAGAGTCAAAAACACGAAAAAAATTTTAAAATTGAAAAAACTTGGTAAAACATGGTGTTAAAAAAAATTGGTTCATTTTCTTACAATTAGTTGCAAAGTCAGGCCTTGAAGTTTGGTTCATCTCAATAGTAGACACACTGTAAAGAATTGGGAACCACTGCTTTAAGGAAACCCCCAAAGCCCTGGCAGACCGCGAATGGTCAGTAATAAATCAATCCTTACACTTCATCATCAGTTAGTAGTCAAAAACCCTCGGTCTCATTTTTACTGGCTTGAGTGGCAAGTAGAAGAAAGAGAATGTTTTTGGGATTGTAATACACATGGGCACGTCACCAGGCCATCCGCATTCTTTCTATCTGAAAACAGTTCCTGGTTCACCAGAGTACTAATCATCACCATCCCCAACTTAAAATAGGAAAAAGCTAGTGTTCTGGATCCTGTTAGCTACTGAAGCATGAATTCCGATCTAGTAAGCTACTACATCATAATGAACCTTCGAAAGAAAACGTGATTTCATGACATATGAAGCAACTAGGGGTAATTTGGGCCCACCATTTCAATAAGGTGCTAGGGATGGGAAATCAGACCCTCGCAATCGATTTTGCCATCCATTGTTACATCGGAAGTTTAACGTCAATTTTAATCGACTTTTTTTTCGTTATGAGCCAACATTTGCCAACATCGGAAGTTTAACGTCAATTTTCATCGACTTTTTTTCGTTATGAGCCAACATTTGCCAACATCGGAAGTTTAACGTCAATTTTAATCGACTTTTTTTCGTTATGAGACTTCAAACTCAATTTTTCTTAGAAAATTGTTTCTAAGACGAAGTGAACAAATACTAAATTGTAATGCATTAGAAACCGTGGAGTAGCCAAAGGTGCTGAAAAAAAACTTGATAAATTAATGAAAAGGAAATAGAATTTCTATAAAGCATTAGGTACCGAAGAAAATGTAAATAATTATGAAATATACAAGGTGTAAGCCTAACTAGTCTGCCATACGGTACCAGTCGATTCTACAAATAATTTGCCACAAAAAATGTCTCTCAGCAATTTTCGTTTAAACCCTTCGTTTTCGAGTTATTTTAACTTCAAACTTTTTTTCGTTATTTTGACCTTACGTCATTAATTCGGTCATGACACCTTTAATTTCCTGTGTAAATTACAATATGAGGATACCGTTGGAAAGAGCAATAAATTTCCTATCGGATAGATGCCTTAAATGTTTTGTGAGTCAAGGTTTGCGATATGAAAACGTCCTCTAAAAAGAGAATTTTACGTAATTTGGGAAACCTCCCATTTTTTCAATCGCAAATTGAAGTACCAGAACCAATATCTGTTTAAGATGCAAGAACAGTAAAAACTGCGCCAGAATCTCAGCTTTCCAATGATATAATGAAAAAATATTTTATAACCAAATTTAGGGGAGAAATTTGTGTTTGAACGCGGAAAAACGTGCATTTTTTTCAACGAAATCAGCGCTCCACCTCGAAAGTCTGAGGGGACGGCGCCGCAGTAGACCGCGAGGCCTCCGGAAACAGGAGGCCAGAGCGCTGATTTCGTTGAAAAAATGCACGTTTTTCCGCGTTGAAACACAAAGTTCTCCCTTAAATTTGGTTGTAAAATATTTTTTAATTATATCGTTGGAAAGCTGAGATTCTGGCGCAGTTTTTACTGTTCTTGTATCTTAAACAGATATTGGTTCTGGTACTTCAATTTGCGATTGAAAAAATGGGAGGTTTCCCAAATTACGTATAATTCTCTTTTTAGAGGACGTTTTCATATCTCAAACCTTGACTCACAAAAAATTTAAAGGCATCTATCCGATAGGAAATTTAATGCTCTTTCCAACGGTATCCTCAAATTGTAATTTACACAGGAAATTAAAGGTGTTATGACCGAATTAATGACGTAAGGTCAAAATAACGAAAAAAAGTTTGAAGTTAAAATAACTCGAAAACGAAGGGTTTAAACGAAAATTGCTGAGAGACATTTTTTGTTGCAAATTAGTTATAGAATCGACTGGTACCGTATGGCAGACCAGTTAGGCTAACACCCTGTATAAAAATGTACCTTCAGTATCAGTATTATATTTTTTGGGACGTCTTAAAATCTATGAATCGAAGCAATACTGTCTTTGTAAATTAGAATAGTAAGGAGAGGAACATTCTTTAAGGAGGCAAGGAAAGTCTGAAGACGCTAGCGCTAGTGTGGGTGACTTGAGAGTCACCACCCACTCGGGGCTATCATCAGCGCCATCTCTTGGTTGAGGGCGATTTGTGTTTTATATTCTCCCCAGGTTTGCGAAATAGCAAGAAATTCCCTTTATTGAAATAAATTTACAAAAATTGGGACCTCAAAGAAAACAGAATCTATGCTACTCAAAGTGCAATTTTTTCCTCCAACTACTGATTGGAGTAGTCTCAATTTGTATTCGATCTGTGACTTCTTCGTTGATTTCAGGGACCGGCCACTTTGAGTTCTGAAAAGGCGATAATTTTTGATCAATCGAAAAATGAACAATTTAAAATAAACGACAATTACAGAAGCCTTCATAGGAAACTGAAGATAACCCATAAAGTCGACGTGTAAGTAACCCTAAAGCTCTTAAATAGGGATTTTTACTTTATTCAGTTCTCTTAGCAATTGTCTATTTCGCTAGTAGCTAGGGTAGGTAGTATTTTTTGTTGACAGGAGCTTCTAAATCCATCAAACTCTTTGTTGCACTAATCTGACTTAGGGATGTCTCAAAAGTATCGATACTTCTTTTAAAAAAACCCTGTGTTGTTGCCTGTAAAGTCGGTATACGGGCGAAAGTTTTACGTGACAACGACTTTGAGTGGTAAAATAATTTTAATGTTAATATTCATTCGTATAGTAGGAAGAAGGATAAAATAAAATTCTTTGTCAAGTTGCACAGAGTAGGTATTTCCCGTAGGTAGTAGGTATTTCCCATGGGTGGGGGGGGGAGTGAGTGCCAGGGAAGGGGGGCGGGGCGCTCCCGCTTTTGTGAGCGCCGGGGGGGGGGACCTTAGCCGGGGGGGGGGGGCCTTTAGGGAGCGCCGAGCTGCACCCCCTCCGTGAGCGGAGCGTAACGCAGTTTCTTGAAGTGTCCCCGGTAAACCAATTTATAAGACGTTATCACGTCAAAAGTATCGATACTTTTTTTTCTCTGATATATATATCGTAGTATCGATACTTTTTTTTCAGTATCGGAGGTGATACTTTTTTATATCTCACATTTTATCTGTTTCAACACCTATGACATGAAGGTACCTACTTGACAGTACCTCTATCTCTACGTAGATTGTTGGGAGACCAACAAACTTCAACATATTAAACAAAGATGATGTACCACCACCTCCAGCTCTCTATGATAACCTGCTGTCCTCCACAATCGAGTAAGGACCACCAAAATGTTAACCCAAACAAGTGCAATACGAAAACAAGAGCCTGAACAAAAACAAGTTTTAAATAACAAAATGAGTGATTTATTTTTTTGTTCATTCTATATTAATTATTATCCTCGTGATGGAGAGATGTCACACTGACGGAGAGAAACATACGACAATTTCACCCATTTTTGTGAAAGTATCAAAAGTATCGATACTTCAAAATATCGATACTTTTTGATACTTTCTAGATGTATCGATACGATATTATATCGATACTTTTGAAGTATCGGACATCCCTAATCTGTCTCTCCATTGTCTCTTGTATTCCTAAAACTTGCAAAATACAAGTTAACGATGCATAAGAAATGTGTCATACTACCAATATATCAATTTGAACTGGGCCCATAACCTCTAATAAGTTTTATACTCCATCATTTGTTTCAATTCGAATGGGGTCCACAACTTCTAATAAACTATACAGGGTGTCACCCTTTTGGGCGCACCACCGGGCAGGGTTCGATTCTACAACTAATTTGCAACAAAAAATGTCTCTTAGCAATTTCTTCTTAGAAGCTTCGTTTTCAAGTTATTTCACTTTTAAGATTTTTTTCGAGTTTTCGACCTTCCAATCACTAAAATGGCAATAACTCCCTCAATTGATGAAGTAAATCAAAATTTGATTAAATAATTTGAAAAAGCGTCAAATTTTCTATCTCCCTGATGGGGTTTTAGAAAATTTCAACTGAAACAAACGGGTGTAAAATAGCCAAAAGTAAAAAATTTGTAAAGTTTCGAAAATTTTCACTTTTTTCAAAGTTTGATTTTCGGCGTAGTCATTTTTTTTTTTTTAACACCACTTATTCAGTTAGAAAACGACGTTTTTAGGGCAGAAAACGTTCATTTTCTGGTGTAAATCGGCGTTTTTCATCAGAAATGCTTTCCAACTTAATAAATCATTTGACTTGAAATTTTACGTACTTTTTGACGCTTAATCGAATGGTAACACTTTCCGATCTCCTCGACAAACAAAAAGTACTTTTCAAGCCTTTTCCTTTGGGCGAAGGGCTCAATCTCGTTGTTCGTTCTATCCAAAATTGTCATTAAGGGAGGTCAGGGTTAGAAATGACTCGCACTCTTCCACTTTGTTGACTTACCCAATTTTTGCCCTCTGTCTTGAAATTATCGTCCCGATCATTTGCGGAAAGCTTTATCTTTTCGATAGATTACAAGTTGGGGGTCGAGGACTCAGTTGTACCCTGTTTAACCCAGAAAGGGCTTGAAAAGTACTTTTTGTTTGTCCGGGAGATCGGAAAGTGTTACCATTCGATTCAGCGTCAAAAAGTACGTAAAATTTCATGTCAAATGATTTATTAAGTTCGAAAGCATTTCTGGTGAAAAACGCCGATTTACACCCGATAATGAACGTTTTCTGTCCTAAAAACGTCGTTTTTTAACTGAATAAGTGGTGTTTAAAAAAAATGACTACGCCGTTAGAAAGCTGGGATTCACATGCAACTTTTAGGCTTACAGAATGGAAATTTCCGTTCACGACGTTTCGAGAATCAAACTTTGAAAAAAGTGAAAATTTTCGAAACTTTACTCCCATCAGGGAGATAGGAAATTTGACGCTCTTTCCAATAATATAATCAAATTTTAATTTACTTCATCAATTAAGGGAGTTACAGCCATTTGTAAGGTCGAAAACTCGAAAAAAATCTTATAAGTGAAATAACTCGAAAACAAAGCCTATAAGAAGAAATCGCTAAGAGACATTTTTTGTTGAAAATTAGTAGTAGAATCGAACCCTGCCCGGTGGTGCGCCCGAAAGGGTGACACCCTGTATACTCTTGGATGTTTTTGTTGAATGAGTTAATAACCTGCAACAAATCATTCACTTTTGGATTGTTGTTATTTAACACATTCAACGAGGATCCGCGTCCTGCTCCTCTTTCCAAAAAGCCTGCGTGTCACGGATCCGCGTCATTGTCTGTTTTTATTTCAATGAAGCATTTTGATAAAAAGAGTGGTTGGATCGTCCTGTAAATTTCCAAAAACTTCCGTAGGATGATAGACTTCCAGAGGGTCAAATTCGAAAGGGTTTCTTTTCGACAGAATTTTTCTCAGCATGAATACCATCCCACTTCCCACTCATACTCAATATGGGGGAAAATCAGCTCCATTTTTTGGCAACTTTCACTGTCAATGACTCATGTTGAATGTGTTAATCGGGTCCATAACCTCTATAAATTATATACCCACTCACATAGTTTTTGCTGAACTGGGCTCGTAACCTTTGATCCACCATAATATATTATCCACCAGAGTATAATATACTCTTGGAATAATATTGTTTGTTTTTTTTTTTGTATAAATTATTACTTAATCAAATTATTGAATCTAATTTCTGGAGACCCAGCTAATAAAGAGGAGAGTTTTTGTAACGTGGATCATTGATCAAAAGCAAAAAAATGTTGGTCCGTCATATGTTCTTCTAATTTAAATAAATAAAACACACCGTTGATAGGTTAGAATTGCTCTAGCTGCTTGTTTTCACTCATCTATAAAACGAAATACAAGACGAACAAAAAAATTGGTTGCCTGTGAAGTCGGTATACGGGCGAAAGTTTTATTACGTGACAACGACTTTGAGTGGTAAAATAATTTTAATGTTAATATTCATTCGTATAGTAGGAAGAAGGATAAAAAACTTTGTTGAAACATTTATTAATGTAAATAACAAATTCAAGAATTCACAAAATTGGTTTATGTTAAATCAATCAGTTGAATTTAAATTTTGAATTTTTAATTTCACATAATAATGTGAAAACGATCAAATAGGAACAAATAATTAAAATAAACAAAGTGTTTATTTTAAAGCCACCTGTAATTCAATAATAAGAGAACTGTGCTCTTCATAATATTGAAAGTCTTATTATTGAATAACAGGTGGCTTTAAAATAAACACTTTGTTTATTTTAATTATTTGTTCCTATTTGATCGTTTTCACATTATTATGTGAAATTAAAAATTCAAAATTTAAACAAATTATTATTGGTTTGAGAAACGAAATAAACGTCATTTATTTCATCATGTTATATTATCAGTCTGAAATTATTTACCTTTGCTGTTTGAATTGTTGCGATGGACGAAACTACCTTCACATTATCACTACACAATCGTTTTAAAATTAACTGGCAACGTGTAAAATTGTATGCAGGCGCCTAAATAGAAGCGCAAGACATGAACCGGTGTGTATGCCTATCTCTCTCGCTCTGTCTCTCTCGCTCTTAGGCGGGCTAACTGTGCTCGAGTGGAAGGGACGCGTGCCTCTCACTCGCTCTCATTGTGAGCGCATAACGTGAGCGGAGCGTAACGCAGTTTCTTGAAGTGTCACCCGGCAAACCAATTTATAAGACGTTGTCACGTCAATATGTACTGCGATTAAAATTTTTCAGAATAATGGGGTATTTCGGTGGGTCGGAAATTCAGGTTTTTGACCTCAAATTTGGATTCAGCACCCTTGAAAACCTATACACTCCAACTTTAAGTCCAATGATACTATAACATGTGGTAGAAAAATTAATTAAAGAGATCACACGTTTGAAAAAAAGGTGAGCCACCATAAATGCACACACACTATGCCGCGCACGTGTGTGAGTAGTATTTTGGAGTATCCAAGAGGTCCTCCAAGGTTTCATCTCTTCTCTATGCATGGATACTTTTTTTCAAAGACAGTTGGCTAGCTACGTCACACCATTCAAATCTTCAACTTTCCCTTAGCTTCTCTGATTTTTTATAAACATTTTCTCAACGAACAGATTACTGTTATTACTGAGCCATACTCTTTTGAAAAAAAAATTTTTTAAAGTTGACTGAAATACCCCATTGTAGATCTTGGCTCTTTTAAAATTGGTAATAAATAATATTATCCTCATTTATATATCGGCTCTTTCATTTTTGTGAGTCTATAAATAAGCGATCATTTTTAGGAACAAAGATGAAATCACTCCAGAAGTGTTGGAAGAGGCGTCCATTTTCGTCGTGCCCAGCCCCAAAGACAAATTCACAGAAAGCGAATTTAACACTTTGAAAGGATATTTGGACGGAGGCGGCGCTGTTTTGGTCACTTTAGGCGAAGGAGGGGAGAAAAACTTCGAAACCAACATAAATTATTTGTTGGAGGAGTATGGCATCATGATAAATAACGGTGAGTAGGTTCTACCTTTCCCGAAGAAACATGAAAATCATGATGGTGGACTGCGTTATGATCGTGTTCACTCATTCGCCCATTGGTTCCGATTATGATCCTATTTTGGTTTCAGATTCGGTGGTGAGGACTCACTATTACAAATATTTCCACCCGAAGGAATGTTTGATTCCGAATGGCGTTTTGAACCGAGGAGTCGCCAAATTCCTTGGGAAAGATTCCAACAAAGATTTTGCTGGGTAAATGTGCAATTACGTAAATGTCATTAGAATGTTCCTGTAGAGAAGGAAAACGCTAAAGATAGCTTCAGGGACGATACCACCGATATATCGGAGTATCGAACTTTTTTGGTATCGATACCGATATTAGTATCGGTATTATTGATGCAAAACTCAAACCGATATATTGGTATCGATACTTTTGCCTAGAATATCGGAGGTATCGATACCTCCTTGACGATATTATCGAAAATTTTGCCAAAGTAAATCGGTTTTTGAAATTTGATTTTTTCAGGAAATGTTTCTAGGAGTTTCACTTGAAGATATATGTACTTCTATAGAAATCCAGTACTAAAATATATAAAAATTATCATGCTACTACCTCATTCTGACCACACATCATCTGAATTTAAAGGTATTTCCCATCATTAGTAATGAAATCTATTCGCTTTTCAGATGTTTCTCGTTTGTCTACCCCTTTGGAGCCACAGTGAACACGGCTAAGCCGGCTGTGCCGATTTTGTCTACAGGCCCGGCTTCTTGGCCCCTGAACCGGCCAGTTTGTGCGTTAACAACTTTGACGTCGACTTCAAAAATGAAACCAGGTATCAGAACGAGGTGTTTTGTCTTGAATTCATAGAACACTTGGCTAGAGGGGTTCGATGGAAGGCTTAGGGGATTGACAACACTCCATTTACCATGTACTTCCACTCGGCCGATTTAATAAGCCCGTTCTCTTTGGTTTCAAAAGCTCGGAATTCGTCGTCTCGGAATGAAGTGAGTCGATATCAATAAAAATCATGCTTCATTTAGTGGTTTTGATTTATTTCTACATCGCAGCTGGTAGAACGTGGCAGAGTTCGTGGAACGAGCTCCCTCTCGGTGTATTTCCTGTCATATTCCTCTGCATATATTCAGACACATGCAAGTTCTCCAACGCTCAGTTTAGAACCCGCACAGGTATCTATTGAAGTTACTCATTGGGACAGTTTGATTTCAGGAGGAAGAATATGCGTGATTGGATCAGGACACGTCTTCTCTGATAAATACATTGAAAAAGAAGACAACAACACTTTGCTCAACGTGATTTTGACGTTTCTTCTCAATCCTAACGAGCTGGAGTTGAATTCGCTCGATGTGGAAGATCCAGAGGTGGGTAGCAGCGGTGACGAAGGATGTAAAATAATTTTAATTTAGGAATGTGCAGCGAACCTCTGAAGCAAGATTATACTATCCATACAATGCTGCTGCGCAATGGGAGCAACATAACAGGGAATGAAAGTGGGGAGGGACACTATGTTTCACGCTTGACTCTGGATAAAAACCATCAACTTCCTGAACACAATGTTTTACTCTTCCACTTCTTGTAAAACATTACTACTTGTACCTTTCTGCGGTGATTTTTCATCATTACGCAACACGGAACGGTTGTTGCAGGTTTCTGAATACACAGTCGTCGCTGATACTTGCGCAATATCCGAACGCATTAGAGGATGCCTCATGGAGACCACCGAGGAGCTACCCTCTGACTACCTGAGCCTCTTCAACACAGATTCCCTTTACTGGGTGTCGCTAAACCAAGTTTCTCGGGTCATAACCGCCTACAAGGATTTGGACGTTCCTCACACGAGTCTTCGGCTAGCTGTGCCAAACTTTGAGGAATCAGTTCCCAAGCTTGAGCCTGCAGTATGTATTGTGCTCTTCAGCTAAAGTACATTACTGGAAATTATTATTATTACACTTTAAATAGTATATCCGTGTGCGCTCATCTTCTCAATTCTTCACTTTTAAGGACCTGGATATTCCTTAAACACACACTTTGCAGATTGAAATAGTGCAGCTGATAGAAAAGGCGTTTTCTGATATGAAATTTTTGTTAGACGTCATTCTAGTGCCTCTTCTGGCTGGAAATCACTTTCAAAAATATGTTCCATTCCACATTCTTCCTTAACTACTAAGTAAGAAATTTCACCTCAATACATATACAATTTTTCAGGTGTTTCCTCCGAGGTTTCTCGATTTGGGACCTCCAGCGCTTGAGCTCTACGACCTTCAAGAAGAGTTTTATTCGGAAGTCTCCAGACTGTCTCAAACTGCTAACAAAGTGTTGTCGTCTTCATTGAAAAACAGGGACGCTGATGTGGATAAACGCCCTCAGGTAACCTTGCATATCCCTGTGGTTTCTCCAAGTGTTTCCTGATTATGATTAATTATAATTATCATGTAATGGGCAGCGTGGTTCCATTCTTTCAACCGCAAATCAGCCTTCAAGTTGCTAATGCTGGCGGAAGTATAGTGCTGGTTGCAGTACTGTCCTGTACTAACAGATGACAAAACACTCGTGTTGTGATGGATGCCAAACAGTTAGTGCTTACTAGGTATAAATATTGCAACTTATCGACGAACCTTCATTTCGAGATCCAAATCAGCGTCCATTCTCTTTGGCAGGCCGCTAACTGGAGCTTTCAGTGTCCTATTTCATGTTTTTGAATCAGTAACGGTCAAAAAATTATCCTAACGAAAGTGTTGTATCATCAAAAATTAACTTTCCTCGACAGGGGATCGATCTCTTATCGTTCCGACTAAACTTACATTCCTGAGTCGGAGCTCTTACCACTTGAGCCAAGGAAGTGAATGGGCAGAAATGCGAAGAGGTATCTGATCACAACATCTCTCCCCTGTTAGGAAACCTCAGGTACTCCGTTACCTAGTCAGGGAGAACGCTCTATTCTTGACTGGCTTCAGAGTTTTGTAATTAATCCTTCTGGAACAGGGCGGGGGATCTGCTGACCTCAACGTTTGTCCGAATAGGTAGTGGCTCGATTCGTGTCTTGGGGGAGTTGTTTTGATGACTTAACCAAAATTATTTTCCTAAGAGAAGCCTAAGGAGCGTTTTCGGGTCCTACTGACTGCGCCACTTTGTTGTATCAAAACTTAACTTCCCTCGACCGGAGATCGATCTCCTGTCGTTCCGACTTCACTATAGCATTTCCAAGTCAAATTCAACCTTTTCCAAGTCATATTCAACCTTTTCCAAAACAAATTCAACCTTTTCCAAGTCAAATTCAACCTTTTCCAAGTCAAATTCAACCTTTTCCATGTCAAATTCAACCTTTTCACCATCATTAAGGAAATTACGAAAAAT